>SJYX01014939.1:172643-193207 GCA_006410675.1 Oreotragus oreotragus | reverse complement strand
TGGTGTGTGGGGGGGAGGTGGGAGGGGGTTTCAGGATTGGGAACACGTGTACAACCATGGCAGATTCATGTTGATGTGTGGCAAAACCAGTACAATATTGTAAAATAAGAAATATAATAAATAAATAAGTAAATAAAATAAATCCACAAAAAATAAAAAATTTAATACACAGAAATCCCTTTCATTCCTAACAATAGAAAATGGAAGAGAAATTAAGGAAACAATTCCATTCACCATTGTGATGAAAAGAATGAAATATTTAGGAATAGTCTACCTAAAGAAAGAGAAGACATATATATATAAAACTATAAAACACTGATGAAAGAAATCAAAGATGATACAAATAGATGGAGAAATATACGATGTTCATGGATCAGAAGCAACAATATACTGAAAATGAGTATACTACCGAAAGCAATGTATAGATTCAGCACAATTCCTATCAAGCTACCAACATTTTTTAGAGAATTAGAACAAATAATTTCACAATTTGTGTGGAATTATGAAAAACCTTGAATAGCCAAAGCACTCATGAGAAAGAAGAATGGAAGTAGAAAAATCAACCTGCCTGACTTCAGGCTATAGTACAAAGCTACAGTCATTAAGTCAGTATGGTACTGGCATAAAGACTTAAAAATAAATCAATGGAACAAAATAGAAAGCCTAGAAATAAATTCACACACGTATGGATACCTTACCTTCGACAGAGGAGGCAAAAATATACAACAGAGAAAAGACAATCTCTTTAAAAAGTGGTGCTGAGAAAACTGGTCAACCATTTGCAAAAGAATGAAACTACAACAGTTTTTAACACCATACACAAAAAAATAAATTCAAAATGGATTAAAAATCTAAAGCTAAGCCCAGAAAGTATAAAATTCCCAGATAAAAACATAAGAAAAACACTCTCTGATGTAAATCACATTAGGATCATCTATGACCCACCTCCCAGAGTAATGGAAATAAAAGCAAAAATAAACAAATGGGAGTAAAATATATTTAAAAGCTTTTGCACAATGAAGGAAACTATAAGCAAGGTAAAAAGATATCCTTCAGGATGGGAGAAAATAATAGTAAATGAAGCAACTGACAAAGAAATAATCTCAAAAACATACAAACAGCTCATGTAGTTCAATTCAAGAAAAATAAACGACCCAATCAAAAAATGGGCCAAAGACTTAAACAGACATTTCTCCAAAGAAGACATACAGATGGCTAGCAAACACATGAAAAGATGCTCAACATCACTCATTATCAGAGAAATGCAAATCAAAACCACAGTTAGTTACTATCTCACTCCAGTCAGAATGGCTGTTATCAAAAAGTCTATNCCAAAGACTTAAACAGACATTTCTCCAAAGAAGACATACAGATGGCTAGCAAACACATGAAAAGATGCTCAACATCACTCATTATCAGAGAAATGCAAATCAAAACCACAGTTAGTTACTATCTCACTCCAGTCAGAATGGCTGTTATCAAAAAGTCTATAAACAATAAAAGCTGGAGAGGGTATGGAGAAAAGGGAACCCTGTTACATTCTTGGTGGGAATGTAAACTATAACAGCCACTATGGAGAACAGTGTGGAGATTCCTTACAAAACTGGAAATGGAACTGTCTTACAACCCAGCAATCCCACTGCTGGGCATACACATGGAGGAAACCAAAACTGAAAGAGACACAGGTACCCCAATGTTCATTGCAGCACTGTTTACAATAGACAGATCATGGAAGCAACCTAAATGTCCATCAGCAGATGAATGGATAAGAAAGTTGTGGTACATATCCACAATGGAATATTACTCAGCTCTTAAAAACAATTAATTTGAATCAGTTCTAATGAGGTGGATGAAACTGGAGCCTATTACACAGAGTGAAGTAAGTCAGAAAGAAAAACACCAATACAGTATATTACTGCATATATATGGAATTTAGAAAGATAGTAATGATGACCATATATGAGAGACAGCAAAAGAGACACAGATGTAAAGAACAGACTTTTGGCCTTTGTGGAAGAAGATGATGGTGGAATAAGGTGAAAGAATAGCATTAAAACGTGTATGTTAATATCTGTGAAATAGATTTCCAGTCCAGGTTTGATGCATGAGACAGGGTGTTCAGGACCAGTGCATTGGGATGACCCTGAGGGATGGGATCAGGTCGGAGGTGAGAGGAGGGTTCAGGATTGGGGATACATGTATACCCATCGCTGATTCATATGAATATATGACAAAACATCCCCAATATTGTAATGTAATTAGCCTCCAATTAAAATAAATAAATTAATTTTAAAAATTAAAACCTTGTGAATCAAAGGATATTATCAGAAATTGAAAATACAACCTATGAAATGGGAGAAAATATTTGCAAATCATAAATTTGATAAGGGGTAGTAAATAATAAGAACTCATAACTCAACAGCAAAAAGACAAACAACCCAATTAAAACATTGGTGATGGACTTGAATAGTCTTTTCTCCAAAGTCCAAATGTTCGACAAATGTGGGAAAAGATGTAAAATTTATTTGGTTTTTAAGGAAATACAAATCAAAACAACAATGAAATATCCACTAGGATGGCTTTTAGTATAAAACAAAAAATACCTTCAGATAGCTAGTATTGGCAAGGTTGTGGAGAAATAGGAACCTTTGTATGTTGCTGGTGATTGTGTAAAATGGTGCAGCTGTTGTGGAAAACAGTTTGGCAGTTCTTTGACAAATTGAACATAGAATTATAATATGTCCCACCAATCCCTCTGTAAGTACGTACCCCAAAGAAATAAGATGTATATCCACATTAAAACTTGCACAAGAATGTTTATAGCATCATTAAAAGACGGAGGCAATCCAATTATCCATCAACAGCTGAATGTATAAATAGTCACATATATACATTATTAGTATAGTCACATTATTCAGCCATGAAAAGGAATGAAGTAATGTGCTATAACTTGAACCTTGAAAGAGTATGCTAAGTAAAAGAAGCCAGATACAAAAGCAAATTTATTTTATGATTCTTTTAAGTGAAATGCCCAGAGGAGGCAAATTCAGAAACACAAAAAGCAGATCTCCTACCCACAGGAGAGAGAATGGTGTGTCTGTGTGTTATTACTTAAAGAGAATATGGTGTTCTTCTGGGGTGCTGAAACATTTCTGAAACTGAAGAAAGGTGACTATTGTACAACATTTTGAATGCATGCACTAAATATCTTTAAATTTATACTATAAAAAGTAGAATAAAAAATTGCAAAGCATATATTTATAAGTTGTAAATGTACAAAACATATAGCTAACTAATACATCTTAATAGCAAAACAGCCCCAATAATTCAATGTAAAATGGGCAAATGATCTGAATGGACATTTCTTTCAAAGGCTATATACAAATGGCCAGAAAGTACATGAAAAGATGCTTAAAATCACTAGTATTTAGGAAACTGCAAATCAAAACCACAGTGAAATATCACTTCACACCTATTAGAATGGTCATCATCAAAAAGGCAAGATGCATGGATCTGGAGAAAAGAGAATCCATGTGAAATTCTGGTGGGATTGTCAACTGGTACAGTCACTATGGAAAATAGTATGAAGTATCATTTTAAAAATTAAAAAATAAAACTACCATATTATTCAGCAATTCCATTTCAGAAAACATTTCAAAGTAACAACAATTCTAACTAAGAAAGATATTCATCCTCATATAATAGCATTATTTACAATAGTTAAGACATGGAAACAACCTTTAGTGCCCATTGACAGATAAATGGATAAACGTGAGATATTTGTTGTTGTTCACTCACTCAGTCGTGTCTGACACTTTGTGACCCAATGGACTGCAGCAAGCCAAGCTTTCCTGTCCATCACCATCTCCAAAAGCATGCTCAAACTCATGTCCATCGAGTCACTGATGCCATCCAAATATCTCATCTTCTATTGTCCCCTTCTCCTTCTGCCTTCAATCTTGCCCAACATCACAGTCTTTTCCACCGAATCAGTTCTTTGCAGCAGGTGGCCAAAGTATTGGAGCTTCAGCCTTAGAATCAGCCACTTTAATGAATAATCAGGGGTGATTTTCTTTAGGATTGACTGGCTGGACCTCCTTGCAGTCCCATGGACTCTCAAGAGTCTTCTCCAACATCACATTTCAAAAACACCAATTCTTCAGTGGTCAGCCTTCTTTATGGTCCAACTCTCACATCCGTACATGATTACTGGAAAAACCATAGCTTGGACTATACAGACTATGTCGGCAAAGTAATGTCCCTGCTTTTTAATATGCTGTCTAATTTTGTCATAGCTTTTCTTCCAAGGAGCAAGTGTTTTCTAATTTCATGACTGCTGTCACCATCTGCAGTGATTTTGGAGCCCAAGAAAATAAAGTCTGTCACTGTTTTCATTGTTTCCTCATCTATTTGCCATGAAATGATGGGACTGGATGCCATGACCTTAGCTTTATGAATGTTGAGTTTTAAGCCAACTTTTTCACTCTCTTCTTCCACCTTCATCAAGAGGTTCTTTACTTCCTCTTTGTTTTCTGCCATAAAGTAAGTGTCATCTATATGTCTGTGATTATCAATATTCCTTCAGGCAATCTTGACTCCAGTTTGTGTTCATCTAGCCTAGCATTTCACATGATGTACTCTGCATAGAAGTAAAATAAGCAGGGTGACAATATATAGCCTTGATATACTCTTTGACCAATTTTAACATACTCCTTTCCTGATTTGGAACCATTCTGCTATTCCATGACTGGTTCTAACTGTTGCTTCTTGACCTGCATAGATTTCTCAGTAAATAGGTAAGCTGGTCTAGTATTCCCAACTCTTTAAGAATTTTCCACAGTTTTATGTGATCCACATAGTCAAAGGTTTTAGCGTAGTCAATGAAGCAGAAGTAGATGGTTTGTTGTTGTTTTGTTTTCTTCTTCTTTTTTTTTTTTCCTGGAATTCTCTTACTTTTTATGATCTAACAGGTACTGGCACCTCTTCTTAATATCTTCTGCTTTTGTTTGGTCCATACCATTTCATCCTTTATTGTGCCTATCTTTCCATGAAACATTCCCTTGGTATCTCTAATTTTCTTGAAGAGATTTTTAGTCTTTCTCATTCTATTGTTTTCCTCTAATTTTTTGCATTGTTCACTTAGGAAGACTCTCATCGCTCCTTGTTATTCTTTGGAACTCTGCACTCAGTTGGCTATATCTTTCCTTTTCTGCTTTGCCTTTTGCTTCTCTTCTTTTCTCAGCTATTTGTAATGTGTCCTCAGCCAATCATTTTGCCTTTTTGCATTTATTTTTCTTCAGGATATTTTTGATCACTGCCTCCTGTACAATGTTGTGAACCTTTCTCCGCAGTTTTTCAGACATTGTGTCTATCAGATCTAATGTCTTGAATCTATTTGTCACTTTCACTGTATAGTTGTAAGGGATTTAGTTTATGTCATACCTGAATTGCCTAGTGGTTTTCCCTATGTGCCTTAATTTAAGTTTGAATTTTGCAATAAGTTAACGATCTGAGCCACAGTCGGCCCCTGATCTTGTTTTTGATGACTGTGTGAGATTTTATATATATATACAAAAAGGGAGTATTATTTAACCTTAAAAACAAGGAAATTATCTCATGTGAAGGGAACTTGAGGGCATTATGCTAAGTCAGATAGAGTAAAACAAATATTGCTTGAGCTCACTTACATGTGGATTCTAAAATAAAAGAAAACAAAATGAAAAACTCCAAACTCATAGAAAAACTGATCAGGATTGTAATTACTAGAGATGAGTGTTAAGAATA
This sequence comes from Oreotragus oreotragus, assembly GCA_006410675.1. Lineage (NCBI taxonomy): Eukaryota > Metazoa > Chordata > Mammalia > Artiodactyla > Bovidae > Oreotragus > Oreotragus oreotragus. The sequence continues at coordinate 187,423 of SJYX01014939.1, read as the reverse complement.
AAGGGAATTGGAGAAAGGTGGTCAAAAGGTATAAATTTCAAGTTATAAGATAAAGAAGTACTAAGAATATAGAGTAATTAAGAGGTAAATCCTAAAAAGTTTCTTTTCTTTTTTGCATGCCTTTTTCTTCTTAATGTACATATATGAGATGATAAATACAAACTAAACATATTGTAGTAATGTTTCACAATATGTGTAAGTCAAACCGTTATGATCTTATACCTTAAACAGGTACAGTGATATATGTCAATTACATCTCAATACAATTGGGGAAAAAAAAAACACTTTTGAAAAGTAGTATTTGAAATAGTAAGACATGAGAGAAAAATGGAACCAAATAAAAAAGTTAATTAAAATCAGAAAAGGGAGAAAATCTGTGGAAGATAAAAATGGATCAGAGGACAAAGGCAAAAAATAGAAAATTGTAAGAAATATGGTAAATATTTTTTATTTTATTCTTAATGTTTCATCAGAACACATCTTTATTTATTTTTTAATATAAAATTATTTATTTTAATTGGAGGTTAATTACTTTACAATATTGGTGTCGTTTTTGCCATACATTGACACAAATCAGGCATTGGTGTACATGTGTCCCCCCATCCTGAAGCCCCCTCCCACCTCCATCCCCATCCAGTCCCTCTGGGTTGTTCCAGTGCACCAGCTTTGAGTGCCCTGCTTCATGGATCAAATGTGGACTGATAATCTATTTCACGTATGGTAATATAAATGTTTCAATGCTATTCTCTCAAATCATCCCACCTTTGCCTTCTGCTACAGTGTCCAAAAGTCCATTGTTTACATCTATGTCTCTTTTGCTGTCTCATATATAAGGTCATCATTAACATCTTTCTAAATTCCATATATATGTGATAACATACTGTATTGGTGTTTTTCTTTCTGACTTACTTCACTCTGTATAATAGGCTCCAGGTTCATCCACTTCATTAGAACTGACTCAAATTTGTTCTTTTTAATAGCTTAGTGAAAGTGGAGAGTGAAAAATTTGGCTTAAAGCTCAATATTCAGAAAACAAAGATCATGGCTTCTGGTCCCATCACTTTATGGGAAATAGCTGGGGAAACAGTGGAAACAGTGTCAGACTTTATTTTGGGGGGCTCCAAAATCACTGCAGATGGTGACTGAAGCCATGAAATTAAAAGACACTTACTCCTTGGAAGATAAATTATGACCAACCTAGATAGCATATTGAAAAGCAGAGACATTACTTTGCCAACAAAGTCATGACATTACTTGCCATAGTCAAGGCTATGGTTTTTCCTGTGGTCATGTATGGATGTGAGAGTTGGACTGTGAAGAAGGTTGAATGCCGAAGAATTGATGTTTTTGAACTGGGGTGTTGGAGAAGACTCTTGAGAGTCCCTTGGACTGCAAGGAGATCCAACCAGTCCATTCTGAAGGAGATCAGCTCTGGGATTTCTTTGGAAGGAATGATGCTTAAGCTGAAACTCCAGTCCTTTGGCCACCTCATGAGAAGAGTTGACTCATTGGAAAATACTCTGATGCTGGGAGAGATTGAGGGCAGGAGGAGAAGGGGACGACAGAGGATGAGACGGCTGGATGGCATCACTGACTTGATGGACGTGAGTCTGAGTGAACTCCGGGAGTTGGTGATGAACAGGGAGGCCTGATGTGCTGCGATTCCTGGGGTCACAAAGAGTCAGACAAGACTGAGCAACTGAACTGAACTGAACTGAATATTGCCTTGTGGATATGTACCACAGCTTTCTTATCCATTCATCTGCTGATGGACATTTAGGTTGCTTCCATGTTCTGTCTATTGTAAACAGTGCTGCAATGAACATTGGGGTAACTGTGTCTCTTTCAATTTTGGTTTCCTCCACGTGTATGCCCAGCAGTGGGATTGCTGGGTTGTAAGGCAGTTCTATTTTGAGTTTTGTAAGGAATCTCCACACTGTTCTCCATAGTGACTGTACGAGTTTGCATTCCCACCAAGACTGTAAGAGGCTTCCCTTACTCCACACCCTCTCCAGCAGTAATTGTTTATAGACTTTTTGTTGGTGGCCATTGTGACTTTCATGAAATGATATCTCACAGTTGTTTTGATTTACATTTCTCTGATAATGAGTGATGTTGAGCATCTTTTCATGTGTTTGTTAATCAACTGTATGTCTTCTTTGATGAAATGTCTTTTTAGGGCTTTGGCCCATTTTTTGATTAGGTTGTTTAGTTTTCTGGATTTGAGCTACATGAGCTGCTTGTATAATTTTGAGATTAGTTTTTTTGTCAGTTGTTTCATTTGCTATTATTTTCTCCCTTTCTGAAGGCTGATTTTTCACCTTGCTTATAGTTTCCTTCATTGTGCAAAAGCTTTTAAGTTTAATTAGGTCCCATTTGTATTCCATTACTCTTGGAAGTAATGATCCCCTGGAGAAGGCAAAGGCTACCCAGTACAGTATTCAGGCCTAGAGAATTCCATGGACTGCATAGTCCATGGAGTTACAAAGAGTAAGACACGAATGAGTGACTTTCACCTCACCTCCCTCTTGGAAGTCGGTTCTAGTGGATCTTGCTGTGATTTATGTCACAGAGTGTTCTGCCTATCTTTTCATCTAGGAATTCTATAGTTTCTAGTCTTACATTTGAATCTTTAATCCATTTGAGTTTATTTTTGTGTATGATGTTAGAAAGTGATCTAGTTTCATTCTTTTACTAGTGGTTGATCAGTTTTCCCAGCACCACTTGTTAAAGAGACTGTTTTTTCTCCATTGTATATTTTTTGCCTCCTTTGTCAAAGATAAGGAGTCCATAGGTGCATGGATTTATCTCTGGGGTTTCTGCTTTGTCCAACTGATCTCTATTTTTGTCCTTGTACCAGTACCATACAGTGTTGATGACTATTGCTTTGTAGTATAGTCTGAAGTCAGGCAGCTTGATGCCTCCAGTTCCATTTTTCTTTTTCAAGATTGCTTTGGCTATTTGAGGCTTTTTTTTTTTGTATTGTGTTTCCATACAAATTGTGAAATTATTTGTTCTAGTTCTGTGAGAAAATACTTTTGATAGCTTAATAGAGATTGCATTGAATCTATAGATTGCTTTGGGTAGTATACTCATTTTCAGTATATTGATTCTTCTGATCCATGAACATGGTATATTTCTCCATCTTATTGTGTCATCTTTGATTTATTTCATTAGTGTTTTATAGTTTTCTATATATAAATCTTTTGTTTCTTTTGAAAATTTGATCTGAAGTATTTTATTCTTTTCATTGCAATGGTGAATGGGATTTTTTCCTAATTCCTTTTTCTGTTTTCTCATTGTTAATTTGGGTAGTATACTCATTTTCAGTATATTGATTCTTCTGATCCATGAACATGGTATATTTCTCCATCTTATTGTGTCATCTTTGATTTATTTCATTAGTGTTTTATAGTTTTCTATATATAAATCTTTTGTTTCTTTTGAAAATTTGATCTGAAGTATTTTATTCTTTTCATTGCAATGGTGAATGGGATTTTTTCCTAATTCCTTTTTCTGTTTTCTCATTGTTAGTGTATGGGAATGCAAGGGATTTCTCTGTGTTAATTTTATATGCTGAAATTTTGCTATATTCACTGATTAGCTCTAGTAATTTTCTGGTAGTGTCTTTAGGGTTTTCTATTAAAGGATCATGTCATCTGCAAACAGTGAGAGTTTTATTTCTTCTTTTCCACTCTGCGATCCTTTTATTTCTGTTTCTTCTCTGATTGCTATGGCTAAGACTTCCAAAACTGTGTTGAACAGTAATGGTGAGTGGGCACCCTTGCCTTCTTCCTGATTTTAGAGGAAATGTTTTCAATTTTTATCCATTGAGGTTAATGTTTGCTGGGAATTTATTCTAGATGACTTTTATTGTGTTGAAACAGTTTCCTTCTATGCCTGCTTTCTGGAGATTTTTTCTTTTTTTTTTTTATCATAAATTGATGTTGAAGTTTTTCAAAGTCTTTCTCTGCATCTATTGAGAAAATCATATGGCTTTTATCTTTCAATATGTTAATATGGTATATCACAATGATTTATTTGTGAATATTGAAGGATACTTGCATCCCTTAAGTAAAGCCCACTTGGTCACAATGTATGAACTTTTTAATACACTGCTGGATTCTGTTTGCTAGAATTTTGTTGAGGATTTCTGCATCTATGTTCACCAGTGATATTGGCCTGTAATTTTCTTTTTTGGTGTCATCTTTTTCTGGTTTTGGTATTACAGTGATGATGGCTTCATAGAATTACTTTGGGAATTTACCTTCCTCTGCAATTTTCTGGGTCATTTGAGTAGAACAGGTCTTAGCTCCTCTCTAAATTATTGGTACAATTCAGCTGTGAAGCCATCTGGTCCTGGGCTATTGTTTGTTGGAAGATTTCTGATTACAGTTTTAATTTCCATGCTTGTGATGGATCTGTTAAGAGTTTCTATTCCTTCCTGGTAGAGTTTTGGAAGGTTATACTTTTCTAAGAATTCATCCATTTCTCCCAAGTTGTCCATTTTATTGGCATATAGATGGCGATAGTAGTCTCTTATGATCCTCTGTATTTCTGTGTTGTCTGTTGTGATTTCTCCATTTTCATTTCTATTTTTATTGATTTGATTATTCTCCCTTTGTTTCTTGATGAGTCTGCTAATGTTTTGTCAGTTTTATTTTTCTTCCAGCTTTAGGTCTTGTCAATTTTTTCTATAGTCTCCTTCATTTCTTTTTCATTTTTTCTCTGCTCCTCTCTTTATGATTTATTCTCCATTACTAACTTTGGGGTTCTTCTTTTCTTCTGTTTCTAGTTGATTTAGGTGTAAACTTAGATTATTTATTTGATACTTCTCCTGTCTCTGGAAGTAACCTTGTATTGCTATGAATCTCCCACTTAGTACTGCTTTTACTAAATTCCACAGATTTGGGGTTGTTGTGTTTTCATTTTCATTTGTTTCTATGCATATGTTTATTTCCTTTTTTATTTCTTCTGTGATCTGTGGCTTATTCAGAACTTTGTTGATTACCCTCCATATGCTTATATTTTTAATAGTTTTTTTTTTTCTTTCGTTGCTATCTAATCTTACCACATTGTGATCAGAAAAGATGCTTGAAATGATTTCAATTTTTTTTTAATTTACCAAGGCTAGATTTATGGCCCAGGTGCACTGGAGAAAAATGTAAACTCCATTGTTTAAGGGTGAAATGCACTCAGTTCAGTTCAGTTCATTAGCTCAGTTATGTCTCACTGTTTGTGACGCCATAAATTGCAGCGTGCCAGGCCTCCCTATCCATCACCAACTCCAGGACTTCATTCAAACTCATGTCCATTGAGTCGGTGATGCCATCCACCATGTCATCTTCTGTCGTAGCTTCTCCCCCTGTCCCCATCCCTCCCAGCATCAGGGTCTTTTCCAATGAGTCAACTCTTCGCATGAGGTGGCCAAAGTACTGGAGTTTCAGCTTTAGCATCATTCCTTCCAAAGAACACTCAGGACTGATCTCATTTAGAATAGACTAGTTGCTTCNGCCATCCACCATGTCATCTTCTGTCGTAGCTTCTCCCCCTGTCCCCATCCCTCCCAGCATCAGGGTCTTTTCCAATGAGTCAACTCTTCGCATGAGGTGGCCAAAGTACTGGAGTTTCAGCTTTAGCATCATTCCTTCCAAAGAACACTCAGGACTGATCTCATTTAGAATGGACTAGTTGGATCTCCTTGCAATCCAAGGGACTCTCAAGAGTCTTCTCCAACACCACATTTCAAAAGCATCAATTCTTTGGCGCTCAGCTTTCTTTACAGTCCAACTTTCACATCCATACATGACCACAGGAAAAACCATAGCCTTTACTAGATGGACCTTTGTTGGCAAAATAATGTCTCTGCTTTTTACTATGCTGTCTAGTTTGCATATAACTTTCCTTCCAAAGGGCAAGCGTCTTTTAATTTTATGGGTGCAGTCACCATCTGCACTGATTTTGGAGGCCAAAAAAGTAAAGTCTGACACTGTTTCCACTGTTTCTCCATCTATTTCCCATGAAGTGATGGAACCAGATGCCATGCTCTTCGTTTTCTGAATGTTGAGCTTTAAGCCAACTTTTTCACTCTCCACTTTCATTTTCATCAAGAGGCTTTTTAGTTCCTCTTCACTTTCTGCCATAAGGGTGGTGTCATCTGCATATCTGGGGTTATTGATATTTCTCCCAGGAATCTTGATTCCAGCTTGTGCTTTTTCCAGTCCAGTGTTTTCTCATGATGTACTCTGCATATAAGTTAAATGAACAGAGTGACGATATACAGCCTTGACGTACTCCTTTTCCTATTTGGAACCAATCTGTTCCATGTCCAGTTCTAACTGTTTCTTCCTGACCTGCATATAGGTTTCTCAAGAGGCAGGTCAGGTGCCCTGGTATTCCCCTCTCTTCAGAATTCTCCACAGTTTATTGTGGTCCACACAGTCAAAGGTTTTGGTGTAGTCAATAAAGCAGAAATAGATGTTTTTCTGAAACTCTTTTGCTTTTTCCATGATCCAACAGATGTTGGCAATTTGATCTCTGGTTCCTCTACCTTTTATAAAACCAACTTGAACATCTGGAAGTTTATGGTTCACTTACTGATGAAGCCTGGCTTGCAGAATTTTGAGCATTACTTTACTAGCGTGTGAGATGAGTGCAACTGTGAAGTAGTTTGAGCATTCTTTGGCATTGCCTTTCTTTGGGATTGGAATGAAAACTGAACGTTTTCCATTCTGTGGCCACTGCTGAGTTTTCCAAGTTTGCTGACATATTGAATGCAGCACTTACACAGCATCATCTTTCAGGATTTGAAATAGCTCTACTGGAATTCCATCACCTCCACTAGCTTTGTTTGTAGTGAAGCTTTGTAAGGCCCACTTGTCTTCACATTCCAGGATATCTGGCTCTAGGTAAGTGATCATACCATCGTGATCATCTGGGTTGTGAAGCTCTTTTTTGTACAGTTCTTAATATCTTCTGCTTCTGTTACGTCCATACCATTTCTGTCCTTTATTGAACAATCTTGGCATGAAATGTTCCTTTGGTGTTGCTAATTTTCTTGAAGAGATCTCTAGTTTTTCCCATTCTGTTGTTTTCTTCTATTTCTTTGCACTGATTGCTGAGAAAGGCTTTCATATCTCTTCTTACTATTCTTTGGAACTCTGCATTCACATATATCTGCTTATATCTTTCCTTTTCTCCTTTGATTTTCACTTCTCTTCTTTTCACAGCTATTTGTAATGCCTCCTCAGACAGCTATTTTGCTTTTTTCATTTCTTTTCCATGGGGATGGTCTTGATCCCTGTCTCCTGTACAATGTCATGAACCTCTGTCCATAGTTCATCGGGCACTCTATCTATCAGATCTAGTCCCTTAAATCTATTCCTCACTTCCACTGTGTAGTGATAAGGGCTTTGATTTAGGTCATACCTGAATGGTCTAGTGGTTTTCCCTACTTTCTTCAATTTAAGTCTGAATTTGGCAATAAGGAGTTCATGATCTGAGCCACAGTCAGCTCCACTCCTGTACAATGTCATGAACCTCTGTCCATAGTTCATCGGGCACTCTATCTATCAGATCTAGTCCCTTAAATCTATTCCTCACTTCCACTGTGTAGTGATAAGGGCTTTGATTTAGGTCATACCTGAATGGTCTAGTGGTTTTCCCCACTTTCTTCAATTTAAGTCTGAATTTGTCGTAAGGAGTTAATGATCTGAGCCACAGTCAGCTCTTGGTCTTGTTTTTGCTGACTGTATAGAGTTTCTCCATCTTTGGCTGTAAAGAATATAATCAGTCTGATTTCAGTGTTGACCATCTGGTGATGTCCATGTGTAGAGTCTTCTTTTGTGTTGTTGGAAGAAGGTGTTTGTTATGACCAGTTTGTTCTCTTGGCAAATCTCTATTAGCCTTTGCCCTTCTTCATTCCATACTCCAAAGCCAAATTTGCCTATTATGCCAGGTGTTTGACTTCCTACTTTGGCATTTCATTCCCCTATAATGAAAAGGACATCTTTTTGGGTGTTAGTTCTAAAGTTTCTTGTAGGTCTTCATAGAACCATTCATCTTCAGCCTCTTCAGCCTTACTGGTTGGGACATAGGCTTGGATTACTGTGATATTGAATGGTTTGCCTTAGAAACAAACAGAGATTATTTTCTCATTTTTGAAATTGCATCCAAGTATTGCATTTTGGACTCTTTTGTTGACCATGATGGCTACTCCATTTCTTCTAAGGGATTCCTGCCCACAGTAGTAGATATAATGGTCATCTGAGTTAAATTCATCCATTCCAGTCCATTTTAGTTCGCTGAGTCCTAGAATGTCGACGTTCACTCTTTCCATCTCTTGTTTGACCACTTCCAATTTGCCTTGATTCATGGACCTGACATTCCAGGTTCCTATACAATATTGCTCTTTAGAGCATCAGACCTTGCTTCTATCACCAGTCACATCCACAACTGAGTATTGTTTTTTGTTTGGCTCCATTCTTTCACTCTTTCTGGAGTTATTTATCCACTGAACTTCAGTAGCATATTGGGCACCTACTGACCCGAGGTGTTCCCCTTTCAGTATCCTATCATTTTGCCTTTTCATACTGTTCATGGCGGTTCTCAAGGTAAGAAAACTGAAGTGGTTTGCTATTCCCTCCTACAGGGGACCACATTCTGTCAGACTTCTCCATCATGACCCACCCTTCTTTGGTGGCCCCACACGGCATGGCTTAATTTCATTGAGTTAGACAAGGCTGTGGTCCCTGTGATTAGATTGACTAGATTTCTGTGATTATGGTTTCAGTGTGTCTGCCCTCTGATGCCCTTTCCAACACCTACCATCTTACTTTGGTTTCTCTTACCTTGGACGAGAGGTATCTCCTCACAGTCTCCCCTCCTGACCTTGAACGTGGATTAACTCCTCTTCACCCTCCTTTGCCCATGCAGCCACCGCTCCTTGGACATGTGGTAGCTCCTCTCAGCTGCCTCCCCTAACCTTGGGCATGGGGTAGCTTCTCCTGGCCGCTGCCCTGACCTTGAGAGTGAGGTAGCTCCTCTCGGCCGCCACCCTTGACTTCAGACGTGGGGTAGATCCTCTCAGCCGCTCCTGTGCTTATGCAGCCTGGCACTCTCAGTCATAGACCCTGACTTTGGGCGAGGGGTAGCTTCTCTCGGCCATGCTTCTGCACAGTCCATCTCAGCCAGCGTGCTTCTGCATGGTCCGTCTCAGCCAGTGTGCTTTAGTGATATGCTCTAGAGATATCTATTAGGTCTAACAGGTCCATTGTATCATTTAGAGCTTGTGTTTCCTTGCTAAGTTTCTGGTTTTTTTTTTTTTTTTAATGTATTCATAGGTGTGAGTGGGGTATTAAAATCTCTCACTATTATTGTGTTATTGTTAATTTCCCCTTTCATACATTTTTAGCATTTTCCATATGTATTGAGGTGCTCCTATGTTGGGTGCATATATATTAATAATTGTTATATCTTCTTGGGTTGATCTTTTGATCATTATTGACTGTCCTTCTCTGTTTCTTTTCAAGGTCTTTATTTCAAGGTCTGTTTTACCTGATATGAGTACTGCTACTCCTGCTTTCTTTTGGTCTCCATTTGCATGAAATATGTTTTTTAGCCCTTCACTTTCAGTCTTTATTTGTCCCTTGATCTGAGGTGGATCTCTTGTAGACAGCAGATATAGTGCTCTTGTTTTATTTTATCCATTCAGCCATTCTTTGTATTTTGGTTGGGGCATTCAACCCATTTACATTTAAGGACATTTTTGAGAAGTATGATCCTGTTACCATTTACTTTGTCATTTTGGGTTTGATTTTATAAACCTTTTCTTTGTTCTCCGTCTAGAGAAGATCCTTTAGCATTTGTTAAGCTGGTTTGGTGGTGCTGAATTCTTTCAGCTTTTGCTTGTCTGTAATCTTTTGATTTCTATTTCATATCCAAATGGGATCCTGCTGGGTATAGTAATCTTGGTTGTAATTTTTTTCTCTTTTATCACTTTAAGTATGTCCTGCCATTCCCTTCTGGTCTGAATATTTCCTGTTGAAAGTTCAGCTCTTATCCTTATGGTGATCCCCTTGTGTGTTATTTGTTGCTTTCCTGTGCTGCTTTTCATATCTGCAATTTGTGCTTAACTTTTGTTAGTTTGATTATTATGTGTCTTGGGGTGTTTTGCCTTGGGTTTATCCTGTTTGGCACTCTCTGGGTTTCTTGGACTTGGTTGGCTACTTCCTTCCCCCATTTTAGGGAAGTTTTCAACTATTATCTCCTCAAATATTTTCTCATACCCTTTCTTTTTGTCTTCATCTTCCTCTGGGACAGCTATGATTTGAATGTTGGAGCACTTAACATTGTCCCATGGGCCTCCAAGGTTGTCCTCATTTCTTTTATTTTTAAAAAAAATTTTTCCTTTCTGCTTCATTTATTTCCACCATTCCATATTACACCTCACTTATACTCTCTTCTGTCTCCATTATTCTACTGTTGGTTCCCTCCAGAGTGCTTTTGATCTCTGTTATTTCATTATTAATTATTGACTGATTCTTCTTTATTTCTTCCCAGTCCTTGTTAAACATTTCTTGCATCTTCTCAATCCTTGTCTCTAGTCTATATATATCTGTAACTCCGTTTTCTTTTCAAGGTTTTATATCATCTTTACTATCATTATTCTGAGTTCTTTTTCAGGTAGACTCCCTATCACCTCCTTTTTTGGTTTGTTTTGGTGGATTATTATCTGCTTCTTCACCTGCTAAATATTTCCTGCCGTTTCATTTTGTTTAGATTGTTGTGTTTGGGGTGACCTTTCTGTAGGCTGAAAGTCCATGGTTCCTCTTTATTGTGGGTTGAGTTGGGTTGCAGTAGTGGCTTGTCAAGGTTTCCTGGTTAGGGGAGCTTGTGCTTCTGGTTCTGGTGGGTGAAGCCGAATTTTCTCTCGGGAATGCAATTTAGTGTCCAGTAGTGAGTTTTGGGGTGTCTATAGGTTTAACATGGCTTTGGGTACCCTGTCTTTTAATGCTCAGGGTTGTGTTCCTGTTTTGCTGGAGAATTAGTGTGGTACTAGGATTTTATCTGGGTCTGTTGTGGGTAGTGTAGGGTCAATTCAGTGTCAGATAGTTCCTTGTTCCAGCTTGTACTTGTTCTCAAGGTCTATAGGTCCCTCTCCAATGCACAGTCAGGATTAAATGCACAGTTTTAATCTGATGCATTTGTCATTTCTAGAGCCATTTCCTCTTCTTTGTTTATTTTGGCTTCCTCTGTTTGCAAGTTTCTTCAGTGTCTAATTTCTACCTTGACACAAGGGGGTGAATGTGGCCACTTATTTAGGCTCACTTGTTCAGTTGTGTTGTAGGGAAGGAGGGACACTTCAAACAAATACCATTGTTATGTGTGGGGTGCACTCTCAGTGTATGGACCACACTGATTTGCCACAGCTCAAGGTGGCATGTGCTTCTTGGGTCTACACTGCTCAGGCTCCAGGGTGCTCTTTAAGGGCACTGTCCCAAGTGGACCCTGCATTTCACGCACTTCCCAGTCTATGCCTCTCAGGTTATTGGATACTCTGCAAAGGAACAGACCTGGATGTTCTCTGTGTTTTATTCCTTCCCAGGCCTGAGCAGCTTAGGTGACCAGGTGTTTGGTGAATACACTATCCCAGGAAGGGCATGTGTCTTAACCATCTCCCCAGTCCTACTCACTTGGTTTTCCGGGTTCACCACAAGAGCACCATTTCAGGTGTGCCATGTGTCCTTTCTGAGGAGCTGATCTTGGGCTATGACACTCCTGGCAGTTGTCAGCCATCCAGGATCCCAGGAAGAAATGGTTAGCAACTGGGAGCCTGCTCACTGTTTGGTGGAAAATGCAGTCTCTGGGGCTGAGATTACAGCACCTCCTTACCTTCCAGCTCTGGCTATCACATGTCTGCCTCTCTGTTTCCATCAGGAAGGGACTATACAGTAGCTGACTTGCTCTCTGTTGGTATTCTTTGGTATTTGCTCAATCTTTTGCTCTGTGATCACGCCAGGGGCCACTGTGCTGCATTAGAGCCTTTCACAGGAAAGATTTTTTTTTTTCTGGTCCCTGTGGAGATCCCACAGTTTGGGTTTCTGTCTCACGTTAGCTCCCTCAGATTGTCCTCAGGGCATTCAGGCCCAGTCCTCACCCTAAGAATCGATGATGCAGCCCATGCCTCCCTGCCCAGTCCCCACTCACTGGTGGCAGATTCAAGCACCTGGGCTGCTTCTCTGCTGGGAGTTGTTGTTAGGCACATATTCTGTTGTTTGTTTTTTTTTTTTCCTCCTGGTTATTTTTCCCCTTTGAGATTCCATAAGTCCTGACAGATCCGCCTGTGAGAGGGTTTCCTATTGTGTGGAAATTTTTCCTCCTTCATGATTCACCCCCCGGGATGAGTCTCCATCCCTAAATCTTTTGTCTCTGATTTTTGTCTTTTATATTTTTTCCTACCTCCTTTCGAAGAGAATGGGTTGCCTTTCTTGGTGCCTGATTTCCTCTGCCTGTGTTCAGAAGTTGTTTTATGGAAGTTGCTCAACATTCAAATTATCTTTTGGATGAATTTGTTGGGGAGAAACTGATCCCCCCATCTTATTCCTTCACCATCTTGGGACTGTCCTAAATATGGTAAATATTAATCCAACTTTATCAGTGATCTCTTTAAATGTCAAATTCTAAATACACCAGGTAAAAGACAAAAATCATCAGAGTGGACCAAATACATAAGACCTAAACCAAATAAATAAAAAGTTCTTTTTATTTATTTATTTTTTTTTACACGAACTCCCAAACATGAACCCCCCTCCCACCTCCCACCCCACATCTTCCCTCCAGATCATCCCCATTTAGATATGAAGATACAATTAGGTTGAAATTGAAGAGATGAAGAAAGATGAATTAATCAAAATAAAGNTACATGAACTCCCAAACATGAACCCCCCTCCCACCTCCCACCCCACATCTTCCCTCCAGATCATCCCCATTTAGATATGAAGATACAATTAGGTTGAAATTGAAGAGATGAAGAAAGATGAATTAATCAAAATAAAGTAATATATTAAATTTAGAACATATTCCAGAGCAAGGAAAATTATCAGGGGTAAAGAAGGGTATTGCATAATGATAAGGGGGTCATTACTTTAAGAAGATACAATTCTTAATGTGTATCCACCAAATAACAGAATGTCAAAGCACTGGAGGGAAAAACTGATAGAACTGCAAGGAGAAAAAAAATGAATTCACACATATTTAAAAACTTCACCAGTCCTCTATCAGAAACGGACAAAATCAGCAAACAGAACTTACCAGCATATTCAACTGAATATAATTGACATCTATAGACCACTTCATTAAACAACAACAGACTATTTCTTTTCAAACCATTATGGAACATTCATCAAGATGGACCACATTCTGAACCACAAAACAAACCCTACAACATGCAAAAGAATATAAATCATATAAATGCATTCTCTCAGACCACTATGAAATTAACATAAAGAGAGCTGAAAAATCCCCAAATACTTGGAGATTAAACAAAACACTTCTAAATGACACATGGGTCAAAGCACATATCTAAAATTTGAAAACATTTTGAACTAAATTAATGAAAAAAACCAGCAAGTTATTTAGTGCATATTGACAAAATGATGCTAAACTTCATATAGAGATGAAAAGACTCAAAATAATCAGTTCAGTACTGAAGAAAGATAAGAAACTCAGAGGACTGATGGTACCTGACTTCAAGATTTATCAAGACAATGTAAAATTGATGAATAAATAGACAAATATGTTAATAGAACAGAATAGAGAGCCCAGAATAGATCCATGCAAATGTAGTCAACTAATTTTTGACAAAAGAGCAAAAGCAATACAACAAAGGAAAGACAGCCTTTTCAAAAAATCGTTCTATAACAATTAGCATTGATATGATCCATATGTTTCCCCAAAACCCCACAGTAAAAGTATCTAGACATAGACCTTAAACACTTCAAAAAAAATGACTCAAAAGACTTTACAGACCTAAATGCAAAATGCAAAGCTGTAAAATTCCTATAAGACATCATAGGAAAAAACCTAGATAACCTTGGGCATGGTGATGACTTTTAAAATATAACAGCAAAGGATAGATCCATTATATAAATAATTGATCAGCTGGACTTCATTGAAATTAAAAATTTCTGATCTGTGAAGGACAATATGAAAAGATTGAGAAGACATGTCACAGAGGGAAAGTTAGTGGGCAAAAGACCTTAACAGAAATTTTGCCAAAGATGATATACACATTAGATAAACATATGAAAGGATATTCAACATCATATATCATTAGAGAATTGAAAATTTAAAAAAGGAAACAAAACAGTGAGATCCCACTACAGAGCTATTGAAACGGCTAAAATATTCAGTTCAGTTCAGTCTCTCAGTCGTGTCCAACTCTTTGCGACCCCATGAATCGCAGCACGCCAGGCCTCCCTGTCCATCACCATCTCCCGGAGTTCACTCAGACTCACGTCCATCGAGTCCGTGATGCCATCCAGCCATCTCATCCTCAGTCGTCCCCTTCTCCTCCTGCCCCCAATCCCTCCCAGCATCAGAGTCTTTTCCAATGAGTCAACTCTTTGCATGAGGTGGCCAAAGTACTGGAGTTTCAGCTTTAGCATCATTCCTTCCAAAGAAATCCCAGGGTTGATCTCCTTCAGAATGGACTGGTTGGATCTCCTTGCAGTCCAAGGGACTCTCAAGAGTCTTCTCCAACACCACAGTTCAAAAGCATC
>SJYX01014939.1:154439-170774 GCA_006410675.1 Oreotragus oreotragus | reverse complement strand
AAAAAAAAAAAAAAAAAAAAGCTAAAATATTAAACATTGAGAACACAAATGAAAACATTTTTTTAATGACAAGACAAAAATACATATATTTAAAGTGTATTTAAACTATATTTAAAGCCTCAAAGTACCTATCCAGTAAAAGTTTACAAGTTTTTGTCCAACTGGTTATTTTCACTACTTAAAAACATTTTGATCCACAGGTAAACAATTTAAACCATCTGCAATAACAAGAAACGTCAGGACAGAATTTCAATTTCAACCTTAGTTTAGTTCATATTCCATAAATACCTGTTTCAGTGTGAACAGCAAAGTACCTCATCCACTACTGTGGGCAGTGAAAACTGTCACATTTCAAACTTTAAATGAACCAGAGATCAGCATGAAAATATTTGTAAAGACATTTCACCTGTGCTTCATTTAATTGTTTTACCTTTTTAATTTTGGCTTGTTTCCTAGAAACACACTTTTTTGAGCAATCACTGAAACAGGGCTCTGGAAGTAATGGATTGGTTATAACTAATTATTCAATTCTTCCCTGGGATTTGAAAGTGAAAGTGGCTCAGTCGTGTCTGACTCTTTGTGACCCTATGGACTATAGAGTCCATGGAATTCTCCAGACCAGAATACTGGAGTGGGTAGTCTTTCCCTTCTCCAGGGGATCTTCCCAACCCAGGAATCGAACCAGGGTTTCCTGTATTGCAGGTGGATTCTTTACAAGCTGAGCTACCAGGGAAGCAGAGATTTTAAAACATTCTAAAAAGATAGTTGGAAGTGGGATTCTAATTGGCCTTTAAAACTTTCAGTAACATTTTCTTACAGTGTGCTGCAAACTAGACACCATTATCACAGCATTTACATAACATGAAACTCAGAACCATCCAGACTGCCAGCTCTCCCCATATCTAATACCCTGTGTTAAACGCAGAAATTAAAATTCTCTCACTAGGAATAAAATATTTTATTCAAGTTTTATACATTCCTTGTTTAAAGAAGTATCGTCAAATACTTCAAGCCCTGAAGTAACACTTACCTATTTAATAAACGTTTATTAAAGAAAAACTTCAGTATAAAAAACAAACACAAATCCAAAACCAATGAGATCCCACTTATTAGAATGGCTAAAATCTAAAACACTGACAACACTAAATACTGATGAGAATGTGTAGCAACAGGTATTCTCATTCATTGTTGGTAGGAATGCAAAATGGTTCAGCTATTTTGAAGACAGTTTGACAGATTCTTACAAAACTGTACTCATTGTATGATCCAGCAGTCATGCTCTTTGGTGTTTACTAAAATGATCTGAAAATCATATTAGAAAAACATGCTTGTGTGTGGGAAAATTAACAATTTGGAACCATTCAGCTTCTCTTGCCCCACACTCTCATGCCCCCCTGTCCCATGTTCTTTAAAGAGTGACGTTCCCTGGCTATATAATGGCTGAGATCACATATAACACTGTTCATGCATGTCACAAGGTACTCGCTTGGTGGTGGGTGACTTTGTGTGATTTGCCTGTAGGAGCTTCACCATGAAAGCCCTGACTGCTGCTGCAGTGGGGCTACATTCGAGCAACATCACCATTATGTTATATGAGGTTATGTTTTGGCTACATATAGCTTGATTATGGTTATGTTATGGCTGCTGCTATGGTGGCTGTGTCAGCCAACAGAAAGGTTGTGTTATGGCTACCATGCAGGCCAAGGAATAAGCATGTCTGCACTTCCTATGGCTCCTCAAGTCTATTTTCAGCTTCTCAGATTGCACCTTGCCTACCCTGGGTTCAGTGAACAGTGAACCAGTGTGAACAGCAAGACAATAGGCACTGTGAACAGGATCAGTAAGACACAATGTATATTTATGTGACATGCATATTATGCAACTTTATTAATAATTCCAAAATCTTAGATATAATGATGATGTTCTTTAGTGGGTGAATGGATTAATAAACTGTTGTACATCTAGACAATGTAACATTATTCCTTGTTAATAGTAATGGATTATCAAGCCATGAAAAGCCATGGTGGAAACTTAAATGCAGGTTACTAATTGAAAGAAGCCAATCTGAAAAGGCTACATACTGTGTGACTTCAATTATATGACTTTCTGGAAGAGGCAAAACTTGAGCTTCCCTGGTGGCTCAGTGGTAAAAGACCCACCTGCCAGTGCAGGAGATGCAGGTACAATCCCTGAGTTGGAAAGATGCCCTGGGGAAGGAAATGGAAACCCACTCCAATATTCTTGTCTTTGAAATCTTATGGACAGAGGAGCCTGGTAGACTATATGGTTCATGGGACTGCAAAGAATCAGACTTGACTTAGTGACTGAGCATGGAGAGAGTAAAAAAAGACATCAATTGTTGTCGGGGATTAGGGAGACTGAAAAAATGAAGAGGCAGATAAATTATTTTTTAATTTATATTTTTTATTGAAGGATAATTGGTTTATAGAATTTTGTCAAGCCTCAACATGCATCATCCATAGATATACATATATCCCCTCCCTTTTGAACCTCTCTCCCATATCCCTCCCTTTCCCACCCCTCTAGGTTGATACAGAGCCCCTGTTTGAGTTTCCTGAGCCATACAGCAGATTCCCATATTTTACGTATGGTAATATAAATTTCCATGTTACTCTTTCCATATATCTCACCCTCTCTTCCTCTCTCCCTGTGTCTGTAAGTCTATTCTTTATGTCTGTTTCTCCATTTTTAGGTCAGTGAAAATATTAATGCATTGTATGATACTATAATGATGAATACATGTCCTTATACATTTGCCAAAACCCATAGAATGTACAACACCAACAGTGAATCTTAATGTATGTTATGAACTTTAGGAGATAATAACATGTCAATATAGGGTCATTGATTGTAGCTAATGCACCACTCTGGTGTGAAATATTTACAGTGGAAGAGATTGTGCGTGTGTAGGCAGAAGGAAGGATTGATAACTCTCTGTTCTTTCCACTTAATTATTCTGTGAATCTAAAACTACTCTAAAAAAAAAAAGAGTTTATTGAAAAAAAAATTGTCAGTGGCAAATAAGTCAACCTCAATTTCTTGTTTCTAAAACAAGAGGAGATAAAATTATTACATTTATTGGAAAATGACATGTTTATAGCACTAATCTTGTTATGTATGCTGTAATTAAAACTCTGCCTGTCAGCTAGCCCAATCATGATTTATCCACCAACTTTCAGATTCATAATTCATTCTCTAAGATTTGGCCAATCAAAGACTCAGCAATTGAAGCCTAGATTGTATGGGACACTTGAATGATAAGTACTTCTATGACCCCAAAGGGAATTTTATGTCACTTTTATTTTTCAGGCCATGCTAGTATCTATCATTCAAAATGATCACTACCTTTGAATTAAGTGGCATGTGGAGATTCTGCTCCTCTGATTGTTAGCAAGAGGCATCATGTAGTATAATCAGCCAATGGTTGGACTTGAGGTGAAGTCAGAAATCAGAAACAAGAATAGTTCAGATTCAGTTTAATAGTGTGTGTGTGAGTGAGTATGTGTGTGTGCTTAGTCAATCAGTCGTGTCTGACTCTTTGTGACCACTATGGACTGTAGCCTACCAGGCTCCCCTGTCTATGGGATTTCCCAGGCAAGATTACTGGAGTGGGTTGCCATTCCCTTCTCCAAGGGATCTTCCCGACTCTATTGCTGATCCTGCTTGTGATGCCACTTGTTTCACCTTGTCTCACTGTGTGCACTGTTTGCTGAACTGATGATAGGCAAGACATGAGTTAAGAGGCTGGAAGAAAATGCACGGAGCTGTAGGAACTGTCAGCGTGTTTGTTCTCTCCTGGCTGGTTCAGGACCCATAGCAGCAGACATAACTTAACTGCACATAACCCCTCAAAGCTTATCCAGGTGAATCTTATATATACTTGCAGCACAAAAGAAGCCCGTGACCAAGTGAGTACCTCGTGACATGCATGTGCATTGCTATAGGTGATCTCAGCTGTTACATAACCATGCAAAGTCATTGTTTACAGAACATGGGGTGATGGGGTGTGAAAGGTGCAGCAAGAGAGCCTAACTGGTGCCATCTTGTTAATTTCCCCACATTCCACCCCTTTGGGGTCTCTTGTCCCACAGATTATGCCCTCTGTGGCACCTTCCTAGTGCACAGTGCCACCACTTGAATCCACATCCTGAAACAACAGTAGAGACTACAAAAACAAACTACTAGGGTGCAAGATATATGCCCAGTACAAAGCAAAACTCAACACCAGGTATCACCTGGAACTCATATTGCAGTCCTTGTCCTTATGGGGCTAGAAGAGCCAACCACTGCATGTGGAGTGCCTTTATCTTTCATGACCAAGTTCAATCCACCACCTGTCCTTGAGAAATTGCAGTAAAACCTCCATAGGGGCAACTCCACCCCTGCAGGTTTTTTTTTTTAGTAAAGAACTGCAAAACCCCCTTCCCCCAGGCACTGGACCATCCCTTTAAGGAGCGGATTTTGTGTGTGTGTGTGTGTGGCATTCTCAGCCCACCCACATTATTCCAAATGCTTTCACATTGTTCTAAATCTGCAAGAGAATAAGAGGGTAGTAGCAGATCATAGGACACAGCTTTACAGTATACTTTTCCACTAAATCTACATCAGAGGACACAACCTAAATCTTTACAGTCTAAATCTACATCATTTGTCTGCCATAGCCACCAGTGTATGCACTAGGACTGGGAAACTGCTATGGCTTGCCATAAACAAGACTGCATTTGGTACCAATGTTAACCAGGGCCATTACTCTCTGTACATTAGTTAGTGACCAGTGAATTGCAAGTTCTACTTAAGGCCTCTGATCCCTGCTTGGGCTCTTCAGGAGGGCACCTTGATCTGAACTCTATTCAAAGCAGGAAAGGGCATCATTGAAAGGAACACACTCAGGTGCCATGTAATCTTCTAACTGAACTGCCCAAATCTCTTGTTGTGTGTGCTTCCCAAACTTGGTAAAGTGTGCTCGAGTCTCAGTTACCTCCATAGCTCTATGAGAAGAACACTGGGCTATCAATTTTATTTCTGTCAACTCCTGCTGCCAGTAAATCATTCCACATTTGCATTCTCATCACCTTTGGGGTCTTCACACTTCTAAATCCCATTGACTGCTGTTGTCCCTCTATTTCTTTCAAGCTAGCCACCATCAAGGTCACCTCATAAATCAGGCACCCCACATAGGGCACAAGAATAGAAGTCAAGGATCCAAAAGAGGTGGATGGGACATTGTTCAAAATGGCATCTTGCATGCCACCAGTAAAATGCTTATCATGTGGGCCTTGGATATTTGGGTTAAATATTGACAGTTTCATGCCCAGTTCTCGCAGCAGTTGGGTCAACTCGGCTTAGGTATACCATTTACTCACAGCATCTGGGAGCTCTCTCACGTTGCATTTGACCACATGGTGTGGATGGCAGTATTAATTCATTCCATCAGGGTGTGTGGTTAGGCACACCCTTCATGAGTCACCTAGCATTCTGCAACCTTTTTCTCAATAAAGGGTGAGTGATTATAAATGCCAGCTGTTCTATCTCATCCCTAGAACACAGGATACCATTCACCCTGTATTCCAGAGTCACAAAAGCCATGCTGCCAAGGGTTCCCCTTGCTTTTGACAAAACTGCTTACCCCAGTTGACCAACTCCACTTGGTCAATATTTGTGAACTCAGTCACATTGGGGCCCCTTGGAAATGTCTCCTGTGGGCCATAGGCTACTCATGCTTCACTTTCTGCTGTACAACAGGCCTTTCTTCCAAGTGGGGACACATGGTCTCATAATATTCATCATCAATGTCATTTACCATCTGGCTTTCAGAGATACTAGGTTATTCAGGGCCACAGGGTTCTTCCTCTAATGCCAACATACATTGTTCTAGTTCTTCCAAGCACCTCTTTACCAGGAGCCAGCATGAGGAACTCTGCCCATGGCAAAGGTCATGAGGAAGGAGGCTTCGGCATACACAAAGGCGGGATCAAACCTCAGGAAACCCCCTGTTCCCGAGCATCTACCCTCAAAACCAAAGTCTACCTACTTTATTGTTTCATGCTCTCACTTACACCTCTGACTTTATCAGGGGCTGTTCCCCACTGGTTCTCTCAGAGAATGAGTAAATCTGCAGCTCCAAGTCAATAAAAATTCCTGGGCATGACAAGAGTGTTTCAACTTATAAACTCCTCTGAAGGTTATCTAGCCTGCTTGTACAGGTTCATCCGGCCACTTGTGATTGGTTACAGTCTCCCAACCATGAGAGGAGCGAGATGTTTTAGACTTACTAAAGGCAGATTCCTTTGGGAAGTTAGAAATTATTAGTATAGTGGGTTGGTTGGGAATTATATTGGTGAAGGGTTTTTCATTTGTTGTGCCAATAATTGCTGCTAATTCCCTGCCCTGGGTGTGACAAGGGTGTCTCAGGTCAAACCTCTCTGCTGACAGACTAGCTTCTGTGACAACCTCTCAACCATAAACAGCACAGAGAGTTTGGAATATTTTGAGAGTCTTAATTAGCATAGGGCTTTTCTCATTGTTGAGTCAATGATTGCTGCCAGGCCTCCATATCCTTAGGCACCTGGGAATATATTAATGTATTTGGGATATAGAAAAAGAAATTTAGTAGTTTTTGATGTTAGCAATCCTAAACTTTTTGAGTTAATGAATTTTCTGTTTTTTTATAGGTCACTGTACTTTGCTATAAATCACTATGTCCTTGCTATGTAAAAATGTAACTTTATCACTATCTTAAGAGTAAATAGATCTTAAGGGGAACATTGGTGAAAGGTTTTCATTTGTTGGGCTGATGTTTGCTACTAAATCTCCATATTCCCTGCCCTTACAATGCATATAACTAGCATATAGGTGAAATAAGTATTAAGCTTTAAGATTAATCATGTTAACCTTGGGTTAAATAAATTCCTTTCTTAGTTGTGACCCACTACACCCTCACCTTATAGGAATGCAACTTTATCTGTTGCCTTCAGAGGGTGGCGCTTGGTTTAAGAAAAAACAGCCTTGGAAAAAATAAGTTTTTTGGTTATCAGAAAGAAAGGGTCGTAAAATGTCAGCAGGCCTCATGGCCAGAAGATGATGTAAAACCCCTAAGACCTTTTTTATATACATTTATGTGAAGCACCTGATTTTGACAAGGGTCAGTTCTGCTGACCCCCACGTGACTCTGTGTTCATCCCTATGTGGAACAAAAGGTATATAAGCAAACCTAAAAATTAAAAAATCGGATCAGTTTCTGGAAAGACTGATTCCCCCATGCCATTTCTTTCTTGCTCCCCGTTCTTCTAGCTGAATTCTCATCTGGTATGTGGGTACTCACCAAGCCTGCTGATTTTTCCTGGGCTTCTAAGATTGGACCGGGGAGGCCTCAGTGCCTCCTCTCCTTCAGGAGAACAGAGAGACACCTATGGCCTATGTAGGTGGTGATTGGTATTCCACGTAAACCAAGTTATTCAGCCTCTTTTTCTCCACTAATTTTCCTGCTACACTATTCTTTTCTAATCTCTCTATATATCTGTAATTAAATAAGTATTTTCCTAGGACACCTACTCCGTCTCCCCTTTGAATTACCCTGGATCCACCAGGGCTGGACCCTGGCACCTCTGCACATTACACAGCAGCATGGCATCACACAGAAAAATCCATATTTGCCTCCAAGTCAGTCAGAAAAATCCACCCCATGGTGCCAGCAGCAGTCTATGCATTTTCATTTGTTGGGCTGATGTTTGCTACTAAATCTCCATATTCCCTGCCCTTACAATGCATATAACTAGCATATAGGTGAAATAAGTATTAAGCTTTAAGATTAATCATGTTAACCTTGGGTTAAATAAATTCCTTTCTTAGTTGTGACCCACTACACCCTCACCTTATAGGAATGCAACTTTATCTGTTGCCTTCAGAGGGTGGCGCTTGGTTTAAGAAAAAACAGCCTTGGAAAAAATAAGTTTTTTGGTTATCAGAAAGAAAGGGTCGTAAAATGTCAGCAGGCCTCATGGCCAGAAGATGATGTAAAACCCCTAAGACCTTTTTTATATACATTTATGTGAAGCACCTGATTTTGACAAGGGTCAGTTCTGCTGACCCCCACGTGACTCTGTGTTCATCCCTATGTGGAACAAAAGGTATATAAGCAAACCTAAAAATTAAAAAATCGGATCAGTTTCTGGAAAGACTGATTCCCCCATGTCATTTCTTTCTTGCTCCCCGTTCTTCTAGCTGAATTCTCATCTGGTATGTGGGTACTCACCAAGCCTGCTGATTTTTCCTGGGCTTCTAAGATTGGACCGGGGAGGCCTCAGTGCCTCCTCTCCTTCAGGAGAACAGAGAGACACCTATGGCCTATGTAGGTGGTGATTGGTATTCCACGTAAACCAAGTTATTCAGCCTCTTTTTCTCCACTAATTTTCCTGCTACACTATTCTTTTCTAATCTCTCTATATATCTGTAATTAAATAAGTATTTTCCTAGGACACCTACTCCGTCTCCCCTTTGAATTACCCTGGATCCACCAGGGCTGGACCCTGGCACCTCTGCACATTACACAGCAGCATGGCATCACACAGAAAAATCCATATTTGCCTCCAAGTCAGTCAGAAAAATCCACCCCATGGTGCCAGCAGCAGTCTATGCCACCTTGTTTGTCAAACGGGAACTCACCACCTGTAATGGCTTTTCAGTGCTCTCTGGTGACCCATCCAGTGCTTCCCAGTCTTTCACCAGAGCCCACGCCAAGAGGATTGCAGCCACATGGTACCACATGCTCTATGGTGGCCACTGGTTTCCTTCATCTAGTGGAGCCTCAGGCCCACCAACCTGTTGAGTATCCTGCCTACTATGCCAATTGTATTGCTGATCCTGTTCCTGATGCCAGTCGTCTCTCTGTGTCTCACTGTGCACATTGTTTGCTGAACCCATGGTAGGCAAGGCACGAACTAAGAGGCTGAAGAAAATGTGAAGAGCTGTAGAAATTGCCGACATGTTTATTCTCTCCTGGCTGGCACAGCAGCCATAGCAGCAGACATAGCATAACATAACAACACACAACCCCTCATAACTTTTCCACATAAAGTTTATAAATACTTACAGAACAAAAATAGACCATGGTCAAGTGAGTACCTTATGATGCACATGCACAGTGTTATAAGTGATCTCATTTGTTACATACCATGCAAAGTTACTGTTCACAGAACATGGGGTGAGAGATCATCTTGTTAATTTCCCCACACTGACCTAGGATTTGAACACCCATCTCCTGCACTGGCAAGTGGATTCTTTACTGCTGAGCCACCAGGGAAACATCTCTTACCTTAACCAAAATAATTGCAAAAATATAATAAAGATTCAAGATACATATAGAAACATGAGCTAGCAAAAGAGCTATTAGGTTGGTGCAAATGTAATTGTGGTTTCAGACTGCAAATTTTAAATCATTATAACTAGGCTCAAATGCATCTTTATTTATCAAAATAGGAACCATTACAATCAACACTTTTTTTTTTTTTCCAATGAGAAATAAGTTTATTTCTTTAGGATTTGAGGAACTCTTGGAAGGCATTTTCTGCCTTCTGCTGCTTGTGGAAGCATTTTCCCTGCAAAAAGTTGTTGAGGTGCTTGAAAAAGTGGTAGTTGTTGAGCAAGAGGGCAGGTGAATATGGCAGATGAGGCAAAACTTTGTAGCCCAATTCCTTCAATTTTTGAAGCATTGGTTGTGCACCATGCAGTCAGGCAATGTCATAGAGAAGAACTGGGCCATTTTTGTTGACCAATATCACCTGCAGGTGTTGCAGTTTTCAGTGCATCTCATCGATTTGCTGAGCATACTTTTCAGATGTAATAATTTTGCTTGGATTCAGAAAACTGTAGTGGAACAGATGGGCAACAGATCATCAAACAGTGACCACGGTTTTTTTTTTTTTTTTTTTTTATGCAAGTTTGGCTTTGTGAAGTACTTTGGAGCTACTCAGTCCAACCACTGAGATGCTTATCACTAGTTGTCATATGAAATCTACTTTTCCTCTGATGTCAAAATCAATCAAGAAATGGTTAATTTTTGTTGCGTACAATAAGAGAAGATGATACTTCTAAATGATGATTGTTTTTGATTTTCAGTTCATGAGGAACCCACTTATCAAGTTTTTACACCTTTCCAATTTGCCTCAAATGTTAAATGACTGTAATATGGTTGACCTTGTGTTCTTCAGCTACTTCTCATATAGTTGGAAGAAGATCAGCTTTAATGAGTCTCTTAGTTGGTCGTTGTCAACTTTTGATGGCTGGCCATTATGCCACCACTCCTCATTTCCAAGGCTCTTGTCTCCTTTGCAAAACTTCTTGAACCACCACTGCATTATTGTACGTTCATTAGCAATTCTTGGGCCAAATGCATTGTTGATGTTGTGAGTTGTCACTGCTGCTTTATGACCCGTTTTGAACTTGAATAAGAAAATCGCTCAAATTTGTTCTATGTCTAACATCATTTCCATAGTGTGATATAAATATTATATAAACTGCAAGTAATATCATTAGTAAACAAACATAAAGTGATAAATGCAGATTAAAATGATATATAACATAACCACATTTATTTAAGAATGTATTCCAATATCACACAGCAAATTTTCACAATGCAAAAACCTCAATTATTTGGCACCAACTATAATATTTTAAACAGAAACCCTTTCTTTTGCTTTCATACAGAAACATCCCCTTTATCTATGGTTTTAGGAAGTAGAATAATTTATCTGAGGTATCCTGGCTGTGCAAAGGAGAATGTATAGATGCAGAAGTATGTACAAACAAAAGGCTAAGATGTCTGTGTGTGAATGTGGCACTAAGACTTGAAACATCAATCTTAAATCATTATATTAAAAACATACTCTGATTATCTCAAAGTATACTGGTGAGTGCTCAGCTACAGAGAATGAAATCAACTTACCTAGCTTAAGCAAAAAAGAATTTAGTAAAAGATGTGACTTAGAGACTTACTGGGAAAGTTGAATAACTGGACTCTAGAGTAAGCTTTCTGGAATAATTTCAAAGGTTATATTGCAGGACTAAACCACCAAGGGAGCCACAGCCTCTTTTAAGATTAAGAAGCCTCTTATTAAGGCTTCATTGTCAGCAGCATGGACCTGTTTCCCAGTGAAATTAGTGCAAAGCANGGGCTTCTAAGATTGGACCGGGGAGGCCTCAGTGCCTCCTCTCCTTCAGGAGAACAGAGAGACACCTATGGCCTATGTAGATGGTGATTGGTATTCCACGTAAACCAAGTTATTCAGCCTCTTTTTCTCCACTAATTTTCCTGCTACACTATTCTTTTCTAATCTCTCTATATATCTGTAATTAAATAAGTATTTTCCTAGGACACCTACTCCGTCTCCCCTTTGAATTACCCTGGATCCACCAGGGCTGGACCCTGGCACCTCTGCACATTACACAGCAGCATGGCATCACACAGAAAAATCCATATTTGCCTCCAAGTCAGTCAGAAAAATCCACCCCATGGTGCCAGCAGCAGTCTATGCCACCTTGTTTGTCAAACGGGAACTCACCACCTGTAATGGCTTTTCAGTGCTCTCTGGTGACCCATCCAGTGCTTCCCAGTCTTTCACCAGAGCCCACGCCAAGAGGATTGCAGCCACATGGTACCACATGCTCTATGGTGGCCACTGGTTTCCTTCATCTAGTGGAGCCTCAGGCCCACCAACCTGTTGAGTATCCTGCCTACTATGCCAATTGTATTGCTGATCCTGTTCCTGATGCCAGTCGTCTCTCTGTGTCTCACTGTGCACATTGTTTGCTGAACCCATGGTAGGCAAGGCACGAACTAAGAGGCTGAAGAAAATGTGAAGAGCTGTAGAAATTGCCGACATGTTTATTCTCTCCTGGCTGGCACAGCAGCCATAGCAGCAGACATAGCATAACATAACAACACACAACCCCTCATAACTTTTCCACATAAAGTTTATAAATACTTACAGAACAAAAATAGACCATGGTCAAGTGAGTACCTTATGATGCACATGCACAGTGTTATAAGTGATCTCATTTGTTACATACCATGCAAAGTTACTGTTCACAGAACATGGGGTGAGAGATCATCTTGTTAATTTCCCCACACTGACCTAGGATTTGAACACCCATCTCCTGCACTGGCAAGTGGATTCTTTACTGCTGAGCCACCAGGGAAACATCTCTTACCTTAACCAAAATAATTGCAAAAATATAATAAAGATTCAAGATACATATAGAAACATGAGCTAGCAAAAGAGCTATTAGGTTGGTGCAAATGTAATTGTGGTTTCAGACTACAAATTTTAAATCATTATAACTAGGCTCAAATGCATCTTTATTTATCAAAATAGGAACCATTACAATCAACACTTTTTTTTTTTAGCACAGCAGCCATAGCAGCAGACATAGCATAACATAACAACACACAACCCCTCATAACTTTTCCACATAAAGTTTATAAATACTTACAGAACAAAAATAGACCATGGTCAAGTGAGTACCTTATGATGCACATGCACAGTGTTATAAGTGATCTCATTTGTTACATACCATGCAAAGTTACTGTTCACAGAACATGGGGTGAGAGATCATCTTGTTAATTTCCCCACACTGACCTAGGATTTGAACACCCATCTCCTGCACTGGCAAGTGGATTCTTTACTGCTGAGCCACCAGGGAAACATCTCTTACCTCAACCAAAATAATTGCAAAAATATAATAAAGATTCAAGATACATATAGAAACATGAGCTAGCAAAAGAGCTATTAGGTTGGTGCAAATGTAATTGTGGTTTCAGACTACAAATTTTAAATCATTATAACTAGGCTCAAATGCATCTTTATTTATCAAAATAGGAACCATTACAATCAACACTTTTTTTTTTTCCAATGAGAAATAAGTTTATTTCTTTAGGATTTGAGGAACTCTTGGAAGGCATTTTCTGCCTTCTGCTGCTTGTGGAAGCATTTTCCCTGCAAAAAGTTGTTGAGGTGCTTGAAAAATTGGTAGTTGTTGAGCAAGAGGACAGGTGAATATGGCAGATGAGGCAAAACTTTGTAGCCCAATTCCTTCAATTTTTGAAGCATTGGTTGTGCACCATGCAGTCAGGCAATGTCATAGAGAAGAACTGGGCCATTTTTGTTGACCAATGTCACCTGCAGGTGTTGCAGTTTTCAGTGCATCTCATCGATTTGCTGAGCATACTTCTCAGATGTAATAATTTTGCTTGGATTCAGAAAACTGTAGTGGAACAGATGGGCAACAGATCATCAAACAGTGACCACGGTTTTTTTTTTTTTTTTTTTTTTCATGCAAGTTTGGCTTTGTGAAGTACTTTGGAGCTACTCAGTCCAACCACTGAGATGCTTATCACTAGTTGTCATATGAAATCTACTTTTCCTCTGATGTCAAAATCAATCAAGAAATGGTTATTTTTTGTTGCGTACAATAAGAGAAGATGATACTTCTATATGATGATTGTTTTTGATTTTCAGTTCATGAGGAACCCACTTATCAAGTTTTTACACCTTTCCAATTTGCCTCAAATGTTAAATGACTGTAATATGGTTGACCTTGTGTTCTTCAGCTACTTCTCATATAGTTGGAAGAAGATCAGCTTTAATGAGTCTCTTAGTTGGTCGTTGTCAACTTTTGATGGCTGGCCATTATGCCACCACTCCTCATTTCCAAGGCTCTTGTCTCCTTTGCAAAACTTCTTGAACCACCACTGCATTATTGTACGTTCATTAGCAATTCTTGGGCCAAATGCATTGTTGATGTTGTGAGTTGTCACTGCTGCTTTATGACCCATTTTGAACTTGAATAAGAAAATCGCTCAAATTTGTTCTATGTCTAACATCATTTCCATAGTGTAAAATAAATATTATATAAACTGCAAGTAATATCATTAGTAAACAAACATAAAGTGATAAATGCAGATTAAAATGATATATAACATAACCACATTTATTTAAGAATGTATTCCAATATCACACAGCAAATTTTCACAATGCAAAAACCTCAATTATTTGGCACCAACTATAATATTTTAAACAGAAACCCTTTCTTTTGCTTTCATACAGAAACATCCCCTTTATCTATGGTTTTAGGAAGTAGAATAATTTATCTGAGGTATCCTGGCTGTGCAAAGGAGAATGTATAGATGCAGAAGTATGTACAAACAAAAGGCTAAGATGTCTGTGTGTGAATGTGGCACTAAGACTTGAAACATCAATCTTAAATCATTATATTAAAAACATACTCTGATTATCTCAAAGTATACTGGTGAGTGCTCAGCTACAGAGAATGAAATCAACTTACCTAGCTTAAGCAAAAAAGAATTTAGTAAAAGATGTGACTTTGAGACTTACTGGGAAAGTTGAATAACTGGACTCTAGAGTAAGCTTTCTGGAATAATTTCAAAGGTTATATTGCAGGACTAAACCACCAAGGGAGCCACAGCCTCTTTTAAGATTAAGAAGCCTCTTATTAAGGCTTCATTGTCAGCAGCATGGACCTGTTTCCCAGTGAAATTAGTGCAAAGCATGTAGACTTTTTTTTTTTTCTTTATCTTGAGAAATGGCCTTAAGGGCAAACAGCAAATGAAGAAACAATAATTCAAAGAAAACGTACTAAAGCATAGTAGGAAGAGCTAATGTCTGTGTCATTTCAAACATGACACACTCCCTCTCAACTCACTCAAGGCGTGTATAACCCAGAACAGGACTTGATTACCCTCTCAGATACCAGCTAGAGAGCTACAATACCTTCCCAAGAGGGACAGGTCATTTACATTCCTCATCCTATCTCCAGTTACCTGTTGCAGAGACTAAGGTTTTGGGTAGTAAGGCTGATAAGTGAGGATTTTCTTCTTTCCTTCATTTCCCTCTCATGGGGAAGAAGCTCTATACTGAGCACAGTATACTTAAAATACTGGAGCTTCAATTGACATTTGGAGAAGGCACTGGCACCCCACTCCAGTACTCTTGCCTGAAAAATCCCATGGACGGAGGAGCCTGGTAGGCTGCAGTCTATGGGGTCGCTAAGAGTCGGATACGACTGAGTGACTTCACTTTCTCTTTTAACTTTCATGCATTGGAGAAGGAAATGGCAACCCACTCCAGTGTTCTTGCCTGGAGAATCCCAGGGACGGGAGAGCCTGGTGGGCTGCCGTCTATGGGGTCGCACAAAATTGAACACGACTGAAGCGACTTAGCAGCAGCAGCAGCAGCAATTGACATTGCCCACCTCATTCATAAAGTGGAGTTTCTTCACCTGGAGAGGCAAGCTGAGAATAGAGGCTACAGCCAACTCCCTCTTCTGAGTACTTACCTGTAAGAGCAGGAATGCCGTTCAGAAATAATATGTTCTGTCCAAACCATGTCTCCCGCATTGTAGGCAGACACTTTACTGTCTGAGCCACTAGGGAAGTCTGATCCTAAGGTTACTGTGCACAAATCCAAGATTGTGCTTTCTGAAGGTAGACATAAATGGCTTCATACCAAGGGGAGCATAAATTTCATTAAAACAATTCATTCAGTAACTCAACAAATATATAATCAACTAGCAACACCAAACCCTGGAAGTGGGGAAAGTCTAACACCCTAGAGTTGCCACAATATACTACCCGAAATGCTCAGTTTCCTAAAAGAAGTTGAGACATGCAAAAAATCAGGAAAAAATCTGACTCAAACATGAGGGAAACTAAGCGATGACAAAAACTTCCTGTGAAAGTAACTAGATCTTAGTTTCACAGAGACTTATTTCAAGGTAGTCATAAACATGTTCAAATAAGTAAAGGAAATAATGCTTAAAGAAGAAAAGCAATGTATGATCACAACGCTTCATCCACAAGATAATATAAATGAAGATATAGAAGTTATTTTTAATTAAATATTTTTTTTATCTCTTAACTTTGAGATCTCTGTGCAAATATTACCTTCTTTGCTGGTTTTGCCTGATCATCCAGTGAAAGATAGCACCCCACTATCCACTCTCTCCTTTATATCTTCATTTTTCTTTATAACACCTGTTACAATCTCACATGCTATAGATTAATTCTTTTTTTGTTTGTATAGTTTATTCACCATAGGATTGCAGGAATTTTTGTTTTTCAACACTCATACTGTTTGCTACACAGTGCTTAGAACATGATCAGCACTCAACATATATTCTCAAATGCTTGAAAGGATTTTTCATCAAAATTTTAATATACATGACCTCTTCGAGGAAAGGCTGAATGTGGGAAAGGAATTCATATATATATATATATATTTATTTATTTATTTATTTAAACTT
>SJYX01014939.1:102019-125482 GCA_006410675.1 Oreotragus oreotragus | reverse complement strand
TTAATTCTTTGTCAGTTGCTTCATTTGCTATTATTTTCTCCTATTCTGAAGGCGGTCTTTTCACCTTGCTTATAGTTTCCTTCGTTGTGCAAAAGCTTTTAAGTTTAATTAGGTCCCATTTGTTTATTTTTGCTTGTATTTCCATTACTCTAGGAGGTAGCACATAGAGAATCCTGGTGTGATTTATGTCAGAGAGTGTTTTGCCTATGTTTTCCTGTAGGGGTTTTACACCTTTTGGTCTTATGTTAGAGCTTTATTTCATTTTGAATTTATTTTTGTGTATGATGTTAGAAAGTGTTCTAGTTTCATTCTTTTACAAGTGGTTGACCAGTTTCCCCAGCACCACTTGTTAAAGAGATTGTCTTTTCTCCATTGTATATTCTTGCCTCCTTTGTCAAAGATAAGGTGTCCATAGGTGTGTGGATTTATCTGTGGGCTTTCTATTTTGTTCCACTGATACATATTTCTGTCTTTGTGCCAATACCATACTGTCTTGATGACTATAGCTTTGTAATATAGCCTTAAGTCAGGCAGGTTGATTCGTCCAGTTCCATTCTTCTTTTTCAAGATTGCTTTGGCTATTAGAGGTTTTTTTTTTTTTTTTGTATTTCTATAAATATTGTGAAATTATTTGTTCTTCTGATACATATTTCTGTCTTTGTGCCAATACCATACTGTCTTGATGACTATAGCTTTGTAATATAGCCTTAAGTCAGGCAGGTTGATTCGTCCAGTTCCATTCTTCTTTTTCAAGATTGCTTTGGCTATTAGAGGTTTTTTTTTTTGTATTTCTATAAATATTGTGAAATTATTTGTTCTAGTTCTTTGAAAAATCTTGTTGGTAACAGTGAATCTACAGATTGCTTTGGGTAATATATCATTTTCACTATATTGATTCTTCCAATCCATGAACATGATATATTTGTCCATTTATTTGTGTCCTCTTTGATTGCTTTTATCAATGTTTTATTGTTTTCTATAATAGATATTTTGTTTCTTTAGTTAGATACATTCCTAAGTATTTTAGTCTTTTTGTTGCAATGGTGTATGGAATTGTTTTCTTAATTTCTGTTATCTCATTTTTAGTGTATAGGAATGCAATGGATTTCTGTATGTTAATTTTATATCCTGCAACTTTACTATATTCATTGATTAGCTCTGGTAATTTTCTTCTGGTGGCGTCTTTAGGATTTTCTATGTAGAGGATCATGTCATCTACAAACAGTGAGAGTTTTACTTCTTCTTTTTGAAGCTGGATTCCTGTCATTTGTTTTTCTGCTCTGATTGTGGTCTCCAAAACTTCCAAAACTATGTTGAATAATAGTGGTGAGAGTGGGCACCCTTGTCTTCTTCCTGACTTTAGGGGAAATGGTTTCAATTTTTCACCATTGAGGATAATGTTTGCTGTAGGTTTGTCATNAGAGTTTTACTTCTTCTTTTTGAAGCTGGATTCCTGTCATTTGTTTTTCTGCTCTGATTGTGGTCTCCAAAACTTCCAAAACTATGTTGAATAATAGTGGTGAGAGTGGGCACCCTTGTCTTCTTCCTGACTTTAGGGGAAATGGTTTCAATTTTTCACCATTGAGGATAATGTTTGCTGTAGGTTTGTCATATAAAGCTTTTATTATGTTGAGTTATGTTCCTTCTATGCCTGTTTTCTGGAGGGTTTTTATCATAAATGGATGTAGCATTTTGTCAAAAGCTTTCTCTGCATTTATTGAGATAATCATATGGTTTTTATCTTTCAATTTGTTAATGTGGTGTATTATACTGATTGATTTGTGGATATTAAAGAATCCTTGTATCCCTGGGATAAAGCCCACTTGGTCATGATGCATGATTTTTTAATATGTCATTGGACTCTGTTTGCTAGAACTTTGTTAAGGTTTTCTGCATCTACGATCATCAGTGATATTGGTCTGTAGTTTTGTGTGTGTGTGTGTGTGGCATCTTTGTCAGGTTTTGGTATTAGGTTGATGGTGGCCTCATAGAATGAGTTTGGACCTTTACCTTCCTCTGAAATTTTCTGGAAGAGTTTAAGATAGGTGTTAGCTCTTCTCTAAATTTCTGGTAAAATTCAGCTGTGAAGCCATCTGGTCCTGGGCTTTTGTCTGCTGGAAGACTGCTGATTATAGTTTCGATTTCTGTGCTTGTGATATGTCTGCTAAGATTTTCTATTTCTTCCTGGTTCAGTTTGGAAAGTTGTCATTTTCTAAGTATTTGTCTATTTCTTCCAAGTTATCCATTTTATTGGCATACAGTTGCTGATAGTAGTCCCTTATGATCCTTTGTATTTCTGTGCTGTCTGTTGTGATCTCTCCATTTTCATTTCTAATTGTGTTGATTTGATTCTGCTCCCTTTGTTTCTTCTTGGCTAATGGTTCGTCAATTTTATTTATCTTCTCAAAGAACCAGCATTTAGCTTTCTTGATTTTTGCTCTGGTTTCTTTTGCATTTATTTATACCCTAAATTTTAACATTTCTTTCCTTCTACTAACACTGAAGTTCTTCATTTCTCCCTCTTCTGATTGATTTAGGTGTAGAGTTGGGTTATTTATTTGAATTTTTTCTTGTTTCTTGAGGTAAGCCTCTATAGCTATGAACTTTCCCCTTAGCACTGTTTTTACAGTGTCCTATAGGCTTTGGGTTGTTGTGTTTTCATTTTCATTCATTTCTATGCATATTTTGATTTCTCTTTTGATTTCTTCTGTTTCAGTTCAGTTCATTTCAGTTCAGTCACTCAGTAGTGTTCGATTCTTTGTGACCCCATGAATCACAGCATGCCCGGCCTCCCTGTCCATCACCTACTCCTGGAGTTCACTTAAACTCATGTCCATTGAGTCAGTGTAATTGACATCTAATCTTACAGTGATGTGGTCAGGAAAGATGCTTGGTATGATTTCAATTTTTTTGAATTTAAAGTCTAGATTTAAGGACCAGGTGTGATCTATCCTGGAGAAGGTTTAGTATGCACTTGAGGAAAATTCATTGTGTAATTCATTGTTTTGGGGTGAAATGCCCTATAGATACCAATTAGGTCTAACTACTCCATTGCATCATTTAAAGTTTGTGTTTCCTTGTAAATTTTCTGTTTAGTTGATCTATCCATAGGTGCAAGAGTGGGGTATTAAAGTTTCCCACTATATTGTGTTATTATTAATTTCCCCTGTCATGCTTGTTAGCATTTCCCTTACATATTGTGGTGCTCTTATGTTGGATGCATACATATTTATAATTGTTATATCTTATTCTTGTATTGATCCTATGATCATTATGCAGTGTCCTTGCTCGTATCTTTTCTTTATTTTAAGGTCTATTTTATCTGATATAAGTATTGCTACTCCTGCTTTCTTTTAGTCTCCATTTGCATGAAATATCTTTTTCCAGCCTTTCACTTTCAGTCTGTATGTGTCCCTTGTTTTGAGGTTGGTTTCTTATAGACAGCATATATAGGTTTTTGTATCCATTCAGCCAGTCTTTGTCTTTTGGTTGGGGCATTCAACCCATTTACATTTAAGATAATTATTGATAAGTATGATCCTGTTGCCATTTACTTTGTTGTTTTGGGTTCGAGTTTATGCACCCTTTCTGTATTTCCTGTCTAGAGAATATCCTTTAGTATTTGTTGAAGAGCTGGTTTGGTGGTGTTGAATTCTCTCAGCT
Organism: Oreotragus oreotragus; assembly: GCA_006410675.1. Lineage (NCBI taxonomy): Eukaryota > Metazoa > Chordata > Mammalia > Artiodactyla > Bovidae > Oreotragus > Oreotragus oreotragus. The sequence goes on along the minus strand of SJYX01014939.1, from coordinate 121,819 downwards.
TTTGCTTGTCTGTGAAGTTTTTGATTTCTCCATATTTGAATGATATTCTTGCTAGGTGCTGTAATCTTGGTTGTAGGCTTTTCTCTTTCATCACTTTAAGTATGTCCTGCCATTCCTTTCTGGCCTGAAAAGTTTCTATGGAAAAATCAGCTGTTATCTTTATGGGAATCCCCTTGTGTGTTATTTGTTGTTTTTCCCATGCTGCTTTTAATATTTGTTCTTTGTGTTTGATCTTTGTTAATTTGAATAATATGTGTCTTAGGGTGTTTTGCCTTAAGTTTATCTTGTTTGGGACTCTCTGGGTTTCTTGGATTTGGGTGACTATTTACTTTCCCATTTTAGGGAAGTTTTCAACTATTATCTCTTCAAGTATTTTCTCATGGCCTTTCTTCTTGTCTTCTTCTTCTAGGACTCCTATGATTCTAAGTTGTGGCATTTAGCATTCTCGCAGTGGTCTCTGTAGTTTTCCTCATTTCTTTTATTTTTTTTCTTTTCTCCTCTCTGCTTCATTTATTTCTATCAGTCTATCTTCCACCTCACTTATCCTATCTTCTGCCTCCATTATTCTACTTTTGGTTCCCTCCAGAGTGTTTTTGATCTCATTTATTACATTATTCATTATTGACTGACTTTTTTATTTCTTCTAGTTCTTTGTTAAATATTACTTGTATCTTCTCAATCCTTGTCTTCAGGCTATTTATCTGTAACTCCATTTTTTTTCAAGATTTTGGATATTTTTAATGTCATTATTCTGAATTCTTTTTCAGGTAGACTCCTTATATCTGCCTCTTTTGTTTGGTTTGGTGTGCATTTATCATGTTCTTTTACCTGCTGAGTATGTCTCTGCCTTTTCATCTTATTGATATTGATGTGTTTGGGGTGGCCTTTCTCTATTCTGGAAGTTTGTGGTTCCTCTTTAATGTGGATATTCCTCCCTGTGAGTGAGGTTGGACAAGTGGCTTGTCAAGGTTTCTTGGTTAGGGAAGCTTGTGTCGGTGTTCTGGTGAGTGGAGCTGGATTTCTTCTCTCCAGAGTACAATGAAGTGTCCAGTAGTGAGTTTTTAGATGTCTGTGGTTTTGGAGTGACTTTGGGCAGCCTCTTTACTGAAGCTCAGGGCTATGTTCTTGTGTTGCTGGAGAATTTGCATGTTACTTTTTGCTCTGGAACTTGTTGGCTCTTGGGTGATGCTTGGTTTCTGTGTATGTATTGAGTCTTTTGGGTGAATTCTTATCGATTAATGTTCCCTGGAGTCAGGAGTTCTCTGGTTTTCTCAGGTTTTGGACATAAGCCTCCAGCCTCTGGTTTTCAGTCTTATTCTTACAGTAGCCTCAAGACTTCTCCACCTATACAGCACAAATGATAAAACACTTAGGTTAATGGTTAAAAGATTCTCCACAGTGAGGGACACCCAGAGAGGTTCACAGAGTTACATGGAGAAGAGAAGAGGGAGGTGGAAGATAGAGGTGACCAGGAGGAGAAGAGGGGGAATCAAAAGAGGGGAGAGCAGTCTAGCCAGTAATTAATTCCCTATATGCTCTCCACAGTCTGGAACCCTCAGAGAGGTTCATGGAGTTACATAGAGAAGAGAAGAGGGAGAAAGGAGGTGGAGGTGACCAGGAAGAGAAGAGTGGGAATCAAAAGGAGAGAGGCAATTCTAGCCAGGAATCAGTTCCCTAAGTGTTCTCCACAGCCCAGAACACCCAAAGAGATTCACAGAGTTGGGTAGAGAAGAGAAGCGGAAGGGAGGACATGGAGGTGACCTGGGGAAGAAAAATAAGTGTCAAAAGGGAGAGAGAGAAATTAAGCCAGTAATCACACTCCTAAGTAAAAACACATTCTGTATATTGAATTCTTTAAGGTACAAAATTGATAACAAATACCAAAAAAACAAAGATTAAAAATCTACGTAGAGACTAGACACTATTTTAAAAACACACACTATTTAAAAAACAAACATAATTGCAAAACTTATGAAAAATATATATGAAGTTTGCTTTAAAAATAGGAGGTTTTTTGCAAGGTAATAGTAGATTATAAAAATAAAAATTAAAGTATTCATAGAGGACTTAAAAATAATAAAAAATAAACATTTAAAAATGATAATAGTAAATATATCTCGGAATTTCTCTGGAGCTGTTGCGGGCAGTGTGGGGTCAGTTCAGTTTCAGATAGTTCCTTGTTCCTTTTATACTTCTGAAGATCTATAGGCCTCTTCCAATGTATTTGGTATTAACTACAGGGTTTTAATCTGTTGCACTTGACATTTCCAAAGCAATTGTCTCTGTTTATTTTGGCTTCTTCTGTTTGGAGGTCTCTTCAGTGTCTAATTTCTACCCTGGCACAAGGGGGCGAAGGTGGTCACTTATTTAGTATCACTTCTTCAGGTGTGCTGTGGGAGAGAGGAACACTGCAAACAAATACCACTGGCTTGTGTGGGAAGTGCTCACAGTGTATGGACCACACTGGGTTTGCCCCCACTCATGGCATGTGTGCTTTCCCTATCTACATTGCTCAGGCTCTAGGTTTCTCTGCAGGGGAACTTTCTGAGGCAGGCCCTGGGTTTTGTGCACTTCCCAGGTCTAACCTGCTCGGGTTCAGTTTCTTGGGTACTCCACAAAGGTACAGATTCAGTGGGGACTGCATTTTGTGTCTTTCCCAAGTCTGAGCAGCTCAGGCAACAAGCTGCTTGGTGACCACACCATTTCCCAGGTGAGGAGTGTGTCTTATTGCCTCCCCTGTTCCAGCTGCTTGGTTTTCTAAGTGTGCAACAGGCGTGCCTTCTCAGGTGTGCCATGTGTGTCTTCTGGGGTGTTGATATCTGGCTGTGACCTTCTTGGCAGATGTCAGCTGTCCAGAATCCCAGGTCTTGGTTAGCAACCGGGAGCCTGCTTGCAGTTTGGTAGAGGATGCCATTTCTGGGACCGAGATTGCCCCTTTCTGGCTCTGGCTGCCCCCACCTGCCTCCCTGCCTCCACTGGGGGATGGGCCAGTGTGCAGCCGGCTGACTCTCAGTTCTTTGTTCTGAGAGCAGCCTGGTGGTGCCCTAGGTTAGGGCTTTTCATGGGACAGTTTTCTCTCTCTCTTTTTCTCTCTCTGGCTATCCCACAGTTTGGGTTGCTATTTCACATTAGCTCCCTCAGATTGCTCTCAGGGCATCAGGCCTGGTCCTTACCCTAAGCAATGCAGCCCACGCCTCCCTGTCCAGCCCCTGATTGTTGGTGGTGGATATGAGCATCTGGGCTACTTCTCTGCTGAGAGTTGCTGTTAGACATGTAATTTGTGGATTTTATTTATTTATTTGTTTATTTATTTATTTTTACTCCCGGTTATGTTGCCCTCTGAGATTCCAAAACTCTCCACAGACCTGCCGGTGAGAGGGTTTCCTGGTGTTTGGAAACTTCTCCTCTTTTAAGACTCCCTTCCTGGGACGGATCTCTGTCTCTAACTCTTCTGTCTCTCTTTTTACCTTATATATTTAGTTCTACTACCTTTCAAAGACAATAGGTTACCTTTGTGAGTGCCTGATGTCCTCTGCCAGCTTTCAGAAGTTGTTTTGTGGAATTTTCTCAGCTTTCAAATTTTCTTTCAATGAATTTGTGGGGGAGAAAGTGGTCTTCCTGTCCTATTCCTCCACCATCTTACTCCCATCAACTGGATCATGTTTTATAACCATTCTTCCACTTACTGCACTTTGGTTGGAGTTGTCTGTTTATATTAAGTGTAATTACTGAAAATAACAATATTTAAAATATGTTGGATGGTACTAATAAATTCCTATTTAATAGCAAAATAAAATCAGGTCAAGTAGTAGGATGGCCATATTAAAAAAAAAAGCATGATTATCAATTAATTTGAAAAAAGAAAAGCAATAGAAGAAATTAATTAAATGAAAAGGTGAGTTTTTGAAAAAATTGGCAAATTTGATGACTTTATTGCAAAGATTGACAAAAATAAGTGAGACAAGTCATGAATAACTAATATCATCAATGTCCTATGGTATTTCATTAGCAATCCAGCAATTGCTTAATGGTTAAAAAAAGAAATATTATAAAAAATTCATAATAATAAAGTCAACAACACAGAAGAGACACTCTTTTTTCTCAAAAACCACAAACTGCAAAAACTCAACCAGATCAAAAGATAGCATAAATAGTTCTATAACATTTAAAGGATGAAATTTGCAATTATAAAATTCCCCTCCTCTGTAATGATTTTCAGGCTTAGATGGTTTCACCTGAGAATACTACCAAATATGTAAAGTAGAATTAATATCAAAATTGTATAATATCTTGCAAAGTACTGAAGAGAATGGAACACTTCCCTACTTATTTTTAAATTAATTAATTTATTTTAATTGGAGTCTAATCACTTTACAATATTGTGGTTGTCTTTGCCATACATCTACATGAATCAGCCATGGGTGCACATGTGTCCCCCCATCCTGCACCCCCCTCCCACCTCCCACCCCATCCTGTCCCTCTGGGTTGTCCCAGAGCACCAGCTTTGAGTGCCCTGCTTCATGCATTGACCTTGCACTGGCCATAAATTTTACATATAGTAATATGTATGTATCAATGTTATTTTCTCATATCGTCCCACCCTCACTTTCTTCCACAAAGACTAAAAGTCTCTTTACATGTGTGTCTCTTTTGCTGTCTTGCATATAGGTTCTTCATTACCACCTTTTAAAATTCCATATATATGCATTGATATAGTGTATTGATGTTTCTCTTTCTGGCTTACTTCACTCTGTATAATAGGATCCAGTTTCATCCACCTCATTAGAACTGGCTCAAAGGAATTCCTTTTTATAGATGAGTAATATTCACACAGTCTCTTGCAGAGTATTGAAGAGAATGGGACACTTCCCTACTTATCTTCATGAGGAAAGTACTACCATGATAGCAATTATCTAGACCAATACTTGATCAATATATCTCATTAAAGTATGCAGATGACACCACCTTTATGGCAGAAAGTGAAGAGGAACTAAAAAGCATCTTATGAAAGTAAAAGAGGAGAGTGAAAAAATTCTTTTAAAGCTCAACATCCAGAAAACGAAGATCATGGCATCTGGTCCCATCACTTCATGGAAAATAGATGGGGAAACAGTGGAAACATTGACAGACTTTATTTTTGGGGGCTCCAAAATCACTTCAGATGGTGATTGCAGCCATGAATTAGACACTTACTCCTTGGAAGGAAAGTTATGACCAACCTAGATAGCATATTAAAAAGCAGAGACATTACTTTGTCAACAAAGGTCCGTCTAGTCAAGGCTATAGTTTTTCCAGTGGTCATGTATGGATGTGACAGTTAGATTGTGAAGAAAACTGAGTACCGAAGAATTGATGCCTTTGAACTGTGGTGTTGGAAAAAACTCTTGAGAGTCCCTTGGATGGCAAGGAGAGCCAAACAGTCCATTCTAAAGGAGATCAGTCCCAGGTGATCTTTGGAAGGAATGATGCTAAAGCTGAAACTCTAATACTTTGGCCACCTGATGCGAAAAACTGACTCATTGGAAAAGACCCTTATACTGGGAAAGATTGAAAGCGGGAAGAGAAGTGGACAACAGAGGATGAAATGGTTGGATGGCATCACCGACTCAATGGACACGAGTTTGAGTAAACTCCGGGAGTTGGTGATGGACAGGGAGTACTGGTGTGCTGCAGTCCATGGGGTCACAAAGAGTCAGACATGACTGAGTGACTGAACTGACTGACTGATCAGGGAATGTGATTTGTAAAATACTTTATTTTTTTGAATATGCTGAGATTTTTGATGTTGTTGTTGCTTTATTCAGTCATTAAAAATATATGTATGTTGAAATACTAACTTGTGCCAGGAAAATAAGGATGAATATTATGTGGTTGCCAGTGCTATCTCTTCTGACTCATGTTTTCTACACTTTCACACTTCCTCTGTGTCTATACAGAGAACTCTTACTTATTTATCAAGATCTTTGTAAACTTCAGAGGGTTCTCACTCTTCCAGATGAAATTCAATAATAATGTTTCAATCTTTGGAGTATCTGTGACACCTTATATATACACTTATACAGCATTATGTTCATTTTTGAATTTTGAGAGTATAGAAATGCTTCTCAAAAGAAGACAAACTGTGATTTCATATAGATCTGATCACAATTTTCAAGAAGAAAAAAAAATAAGCAATTTATTAAAATAACATTTGGTAACTGTTAAAACTGTGATAGATACTGAGTACTGTGGAAACACAGATGGAAGACAGATTAGGATAGATTCTTCTTGGGTGGTGAGGACAGAGAATATTTTCCTAGAGAAGGTAGTGTCTCAGCTACTAATTCCTTGGTGGAGAAGGGATATATTCTCTGCCAAGGGACTGGAATGAACAAAAGTATGGTCATGATCCACTGTTTAATGAGGATCGGGTGATGGAGAAAAAAGGTGAATTTGAAGGATATTTAAAAAGGTGTCTTAGTCAAGTTTCAAAAGGTCTTTGTACTGGACTTTGCCTCCCAGTGAATACTTAAAAATAACAGTAATGGCAGTGGTAGAGAGGAACAGAGCCCTGCCCAAGTAAGACATAATAAGACCATATATTTCTTATACTCAAGATCAAGGAGATCTTCTTGACTACACATTCACAGAAAGACTCCTGGGGGCCAAAAAGGGAAGAACAGCATCCTATAGCAGGTGATATCAACCTACACATAGGCCTCTTCACTAGAATCCATCTTGGTTAAGAGATGCACATGCACACACATGGGAGGACCCTGAAATAAACAGAACCAAAGAAAACAAGATTAGTGGACAAAGGAAACCAGAAAGAAATGCCCCATATAAGTGATTCAAATTACTATGAGCGTGCGACTCTTTCTGATCACGTGTGTGTGAGTCTATTCACATGTGTTTTTTTTTTTTCCTCCTAATAAACATTTTATTTCACTTAAAAAAAAAAAAAAAGATCTTGCTAGGGAACTGGGAGTTTATCCTATAAACAAAACAGAACCATCAAAATTATTAAAAACTACTTATGAAACTAAATAGACAAAAGAATACTCAAGATTTAAAATTTATTACTTCAGCATACCTGATTTGTAATGAAGTTTGTAAAGTATAACAAAGTACAACATTCATGCTTTTTCCTCCAAGTGTACCAGGATTGTGTTGGTCTTGTTTAAAGTATTAGTCTACTCTTGGGTATAGCAATTTGACTTTCAAATCAGACCTTTAGCTTTTGCAGTGACAGAAAAAGAAGCAGGCTCATATTCAAAAGTGAAGTTTACTACAGATGTTTCAATGTGTTAGCTGAATTATTTAAGAATTAGAAAATAGCTATGGGTTATTTTTTGTCCAGGCAAACACATTAGATTTGATTAGTTTTTATATTCTCATTTTACTTTAAAATTATAAACATATCTTGAAACACATTACATGGAAATATATAGCAATCATATGTGGGTTGTTGGTTCAAGTCGAACCATTTTTCACTGTTTAGTAAAGACTCCCATCTATTGATCCCCCACTTCTCCACCTTTACTCCTTACTCAGTTTTCATATATTTCTAACCTTATGAAACTACAAAAATGTAATGCTTAAAGGTAATTTGAAAAGTCAGGTCAGACAAAAGGATAAAACTGGATGGCAAAACTCATTTTAAAGCTATAGCAACCAAGATGCTAAGGCATTGGCACAAGGATTATTAACAGACCAATAGAATAAGAATCCACAACAGACATAAATATATGGTCCCCAGCAACAGATGACCAAGGAACCACCACAGTTCAGAGGGGAAGCAATAGTCTTTCAATAAATGGTCTGGGGTTAATTGTACCTTCATAGGGAAAAAATAAACCTCAATTCTACCTCACTCCATTTGTAAAGTTTAGTCAGATATGGATCATAGACCTAGATGTGAATGATAAAGCAGAAAAAAAAGCTTCCATTCTAAGAAAGCAAAAACAAAATAGAGACAAATTTTCATGACCAAGGAATAGACAAAGATTTTTTTAAACAAGACACACATGGAACATCACTAGCCCGGGATTGATAAGGAAGAAATGAAACTCTGTCTTCACAGATGACATGGTCATCTATGTAGAAAATTGAAAACATTTTGAAAAATTAGTGGAACTAATTAGGGATTATAGAAAGGTTGCAGGATACAGGTTTATGGACAAAAGTTAATTTGTTTTCTCTATACTGACAATGAACCAGAGGAATTTGAAATTCAAAGCATGATACATTGTACCACTCTGATGAGGGGATGTTGGTAACGGAGAGGAGGTCTGTGTATGTGTGAGGGCCAGGAGTGTTAAAGGTTGCAGGATACAGGTTTATGGACAAAAGTTAATTTGTTTTCTCTATACTGACAATGAACCAGAGGAATTTGAAATTCAAAGCATGATACATTGTACCACTCTGATGAGGGGATGTTGGTAACGGAGAGGAGGTCTGTGTATGTGTGAGGGCCAGGAGTGTATGGGAAATCTTCTTGCCTTCTGCTCAGTTTTGCTTTGAACTTGACTGCTCTGAAAAAAATATAATCTACTAATGAAAATCACTAACTGTAAAAAAAAATAGATTAATAAATTGAATTTCATTAAAATTTAAATGCTCATCAAAAAATACCATTATGTGAACAGAAAAAAATATGAAAAAGAATGTATATATATATATATAACTGAGACACTTTGTTGTATTTAACATTGTAAATCAACTATACCTCAATTAAAAAAAATAAAATAAATACCATTATATGAGTGAAAAGGCATGCCACAGACCAGAAGATTATTGCAATGTATCTTACCTATAATATATAAAGAAATCCCACAAATTGATAACAAACAGACAACATAATTTTTTTAATATCCCCAAAGATTTGAAAGGTACTTCACAAATGAGGCTACATCCAGACGGCCAATAAGTATATAAAAATGTGTTCCACTTCATTAACCATCAAGGAATATAAATTACACTGCACTGCCCCCAGATGAACTAAAATTAAAAGTACTGACGGAACCTCTGCAGTGGTCCAGTGGTCAGGTCTCTGTGCAGGGGGCCTGGGTTTCATCCCAGGGGAACTAAGATCCCACATGCCACAGTGCAGCCAAAAAAGAAAGTACTGACAATATCATGTTTTGGCGAGAGTGTCCAGCAACTGGAACTCTTATACCCTTTTGGTGGAAGTGTAACTTGATATCCTGATACTGGGAAATTGGCAGTATCTGCTCAAGCTAAATATAAAAGAAACCCCATGAACCAGCAGTTTCATTTCTTGTTTATATACCAGACCAAAACAACCATTTATGTCCATCAAAAGTCATGTACAAGAATGTGCATACAAGCTTTATTCAAAACCCCAGTATCATCAGTAAGAAAACTGGTATATTCAATATAGTAGAGTATCACACAGCAGGAAAAGGTAACTAACTACTTCTACATGCAAGACAGTAGATGAATTTCACAGACATCATGTGCAATTAAAGAAACTGGTCCAAAAAGTACATACTGTTTGATTCCTTCTGAATGACGTTCAAAACAGACAAAACTAATCTTTTGGGAGAGGTCAGAATAGCAGTTACTCTTAAGGACAGTTACTCTTGGGAGAGGCTATGCAAAAGTCTGTTGGGATGCCCAGGTGTTCGGTACACTTGATCTGGTAGTCAGGTGGCTATATATGGCTATATATATATATATAATTTTATCCAGTTATATATTAATTTATTAATGTTATATCTTTTGATTTTTTTTTTTTTTTACTGAAGTATAATTGTTTCACTATGTTGTGTTAGCTTCAGGTGTACAACAAAGTGATTCAATTAGACATGTGTATATTTTCGTGACCCCATGGACTGCAGCTTACCAGGCTCCTCTGTCCATGGGATTTTCCAGACGGGAGTGCTGGAGTGGGTTGCCATTGCCTTCTCCAATATATATGTACACACATATATATTCCTTTTCAGGTTTTTTCCTTTATAATGACATATTGATTATAGTTCCTGTGCTATACAGTAGGTTCTTTTTGGTTATCTATTTTATATATAGTAGTGTGTATATGTTAATCCCAAACTCTTATTCTCTCTTCCTTCCCTTTTGGTAACCATAAGTTTGTTTTCTATGTCTGTGAGTTTATTTTTGTTTTGTATATAAATTCATCTGTATCTTTTTTTATATTCCACATGTAAGTGATATGATACAACATTTGTCTTTCTCTGACTTACTTCACTTAGTATGATAATCTCTAGACCCATTCACGTTACTGTAAATGGCATAATTTCATTCATGATATTATAGAATTTTAAAAAGTAAACAAATATATTATTGTCCACTCTTCCAAAAACAAAAAACAAAAAGAAAAATTAGGTCAGTTAAAGACACTGAGTCATGATTAATGATTGCCTAACACAAGAGGTGAGGTGAAGGTGAGATGAAGTCACTCAGTCGTGTCTGTCTCTTTGTGACCCCGTGTACTGTAACCTACTAGGCTTCTCCGTCCATGGGATTCTCCAGGCAAGAATACTGGAGTGGATTGCCATTTCCTTCTCCAGGGGATCTTCCCGACCCAGGGATCGAACCCGGGTCTCTGGCATTGGAAGCAGTTGCTTTAACCTCTGAGCCACCAGGGAAGCCCCTAACACAAACTACCCTTCAATTCAGTGTTGCTTGTCACTTTACAACCAATCCATGGGACTTGAAAATCACTGGCAATAATTAGCCAGAGGTGAATTCACAACACAAACTCTGGTAATTTCTTATGAAAAAGGTTTAACATCATTTTTTTTTAATTTTGAGTAAATTGTTGTGAAACAATTTATGGCAAGCAATGAATCTCAAATTCTTTCTTTGCCTTGAAGAATAATATGCATGCCTGAGAATAGAAGTACCACTTTTATAAACACTTTGACAACCAAAATATCTATTTATACAGAACTATTGACATCAGTTTTTGAAAAAGAGCTTAAGTGAGCTCTTCTGCCACTTTAAATTCTTACCAACTATGTATTTGTGGGATTAGTATTCATCAGAGTATTATTTTCAAAATATAACCATGTATCTAGAATGAACATGTTGTAATTATGTACTTAGAACATTGGAAATAAGATAATACAATGTATATAGTTTCAAAAGATACAATTAAGTTATACAAACAGTTCCTCTAGGCTTTCACTTCCCAGATATAATTTGGTACATATATTTTCTTTGGTACTTTCCAATGTCATCTCACAGAATGTGCTATTGTACAGATTTGAATAATTAGGTCACTGGAAGCCCAAAGGGAGGCTGGATATTAGAGACAAGTTTTTGTAATAAAGAAGATTGTCTTGCACTCTGGTACATTTAGAGGAAAACAAAGTCCTTTGTTCTTCTTTTAATTCAGTAAAACACTTCAGTTTGTGTCTCATGACTGCACTAAAGTGGATTCCAGTGTTGTATTTACTCTTCCCTGGGAAGTCATCCATAATTCTTTATTTTTCTTGGTGCTTCTTTCCTAGTTTCACAATGTAAGCTAGTGAAGGTCATTTTTTAAAAATAAATAAAAAAAAAAGGACTGCAAAGAATATCTGCTCTGAAACAAATGTGTGCAAAGAAAACAATTTAAATTGTTTTATTTTAAATTGTTAAATTTACAACATTTCTTTTCTGCCATCTGGTCTGACTTCTTACCAAAACAGGAAATAGGTAACTTATCCTTAATGCAGTCCTATCTGAAGAGGCCTACTGACATTTCAGAACTTTCAAAAAAATCTTCATGCTCTGAACTTTACCCTAATTTCTCTTCTGTTTCCCATTATCTTTCATAAAATTTGCTTTCCCTATGCTCACTTCTCTTACATCTTACTACACGACAGTAAACGTTAGTTTCTGCTGATATGATGCACTATGTATCAGGATGCATTCAATAATAACAGACAATGCAGCTTAAATAATACTGTCTCATAGACAGAGGTTCAGAGACAGGAAGACTTCAGGGTGTGCTCAAGATTTCTATCAGGGATCCAGGTTTTAACTCTCTTTGGGCTTTGTTAAATTATGAATAGCGTTTGTAGTGGAGTAGTATTGTGTTAGCTTAGCTAAGTTGGAATCATATGTCCCAGAATTTTCTTCCCTACATAGTTAGAGTTAGCAAGAGTCACAAATCATTTTGTGTGAGATTTGGAAGGTAGAAATAAAGTAGCAGCCAAAGTGTTTTTATGTTTAGAAGATTGATGCAGGGGTACCAGGTGGTGTTGCAATTCACACATGTTGTTGCTTATCTACTGACTAGCCATTTTGGCAAAAGGCAGAAGCAGGCCTTCAGCTATTTTTCCTCCCCCTAGATCCTCAAAGTTCTGTGACTACTGGGCCAGATGAGTATTTAGTTCCTCGATGAAGGATACTGTGGACAGAGAGCAAACTAGCCAAGATACTGTGTTCAGGCTCTCTCGTCCCATGTCTTGTAAATAATGACTATGTAACAGCTGAGATCATTTATAGCACTGCACATGCACATAACGAGATACTCACTTGGTCCCAGGTTGTGTGTGGTATGCCTGTATGAGCGCCACCCACAAATGGGTGGACCTACTGCTACATCACGGCTGTGTCTGTTGGGTCAGCCATGAGAGGAGAGAATATAGCATGCCTATTTTTATGGCTGTTGTGCCAGTCAGGAGAGAGGTTGTGTTGTGTTAGGTTATGCTATGGCTGCTGCTATGGCTGCTCTGTCAACCAGCAGAGGATAAATGCGTCTGCAGTTCCTATGGCTCCTAAGCTCCTTGAGTCTTCTTCCAGGTTCCCCGCTCATGCCTTGTCTACCATGGGTTCAACAAACAGTGCACACAGGGAGATACAGCAAGACAACTGGTGTTACAAACAGTATCAGTAATACAGATACCAGATTCATATGCATGATAGCCACATCTTTGAAATTGGAAACAATTGAGAAACCAACATGAGATCAGGTTCATTTTCATGGGTTCCAACCTCCCCTTACTCTCTCTTACTTCATATTCATCCCCTCCTCAGCTGCCTTCCCTGCAGATTTCAAGCTCACTAAATGTAAAATCAACAGACTTAAAGAGACTATTTATTAAGGTTCCACAATTGCATAAACTTAAGGTCAAATATGGGCTTCTTAGGTGGCTCAGTGATAAAGAACCCACCTACCAGTGCAAGAGATGCAAGAGAGGCAGGTTTGGTCCTTGGGTTGGGAAGATCCCCTGGAGTAGGAAATGGTAACCTGCTCCAGTATTCTTGCCTAGAGAATCCCATGGGCAGAGGAACCTGGCAGGCCACAGTTCATGGGCTCACAGAGTCGGACATGACTGAGTGACAAAGCACACATGCACACACAAGGTCAAATATATATATATGGGAGTTGCACTCACAGGCCTACAAGGCCTATACTTTCCCAGGTTCAAGATCAAAGAAAAAGCCCAGAGTCAGCAGGAGAAACATCATTTGTTTAATGGATGGGGGAGCTTATATATCTGAAGCAAGGTCTCAGAGTGACACCCTACCCTGGGGTGGGCAGGACATGGCAGTACCCTTCACTCTTGGGGAGAATAGGAAGACTATCAGTATATAGTGAGAATTGATGTCAGATGTGTTCATTGGTTTGTCTCTCTCAGCCCCTCTTGGTCCCTTGGAATAAGTACCTTCCTGGAGGTAGAGGTCTTCCCTTTGTTAAACTATCAAAGGGGAACCATTCTAGAACAATCACTAGCTGGGGCAGGGATGGGGTGAGACAAGTATATAGGTAATTACTGATTAGGCTCTATGATTAAAGGGGAAAGTCAGTCAAGATAGCAGGGTGTATCTGAAGCAGGGACTGCTGGAGCACAGGATGTACAGAGAACAAGAGAACATCCATCTTGGGTGCCATAATTATATATATATATATATATATATATATATATACACTTCCTGATGTGGTTAAGTTTCTATGAGCAAACTCTGACCAATACAGGATTGCTTCAATAGTAAGATCATTGTAATTATATGTACAAGTGAAGCGAAAGTGGATGTTGCACAAGATTTCATAAACTGAAAAATGAGAGTTCACAATATTGAGAAAGGTAAAACTTTTTAAAGATACAATAAACATTTATCTATAATTGTAAGGGCATAAAGAATACTGGTATGAACTAAACATGTTTGAAGTAAAAACTGTAGGATTTGGTGGTGAAAGAGCAGGTGCAATGGAAGAGAAGCAGTATAGGGGCTAACTAATAGGCTCTTGCATCAGATTTCTTGGGTCCAAACTCTGGCTTTAATCCTTACTGACTATGTTACCTTGAACATATTATTTAACCTCTCTAAGCCTTAGTTTTCTCATTTTCAGTATGTGGATAATAATAGTACCTCTTTGATTATTGCAGAAATAATATACAAGATGAAGAGAAAGCATTCAATAGATTATAAATATAATTATAATGAAGATAATAAGCATAATAATTTTTATTCAATATTGTGTTAGCTTGAGCAATCCTAAGTAGTTTGTGAGAAAGGGAAGCTCTCAAGTATTATTGAAACTTAAAAAAAAATAATAAATCCCACAATTTCACTAGGAATTGAACAAAAAGACTGTAAATCAACTCAAAAGGCTCATTATGTTATTATATGCTGGATCAGCATTCTACTTTCTGCCTGACCAATGACCTGATATAAATCATATAAGCCTCAGAATACAAGCAAAATGGATATGACATGATATGCACAGAGCAATTGGGAGGTCATTAATAATAAATAATTGACTTCATTGTTCAGTTCAGTCACAGTCATGTCTGACTCTTTGCCACCACATGAACTGCGGCATGCCAGGCTTCCCTGTAAATCACCAGCTCCTGGAGCTTGCTCAAACTCATGTTCATCAAGTCAGTGATGCCATCCAAACATCTAATGCTCTGTCAACCCCTTATCCTCCTGCCTTTAATCTTTCACAGCATCAGGGTCTTTTCAAATGAGTCAGTTTGCATCAGGTGGCCAAAGTATTCGAGTTTCAGCTTTAGCATCAGTCCTTTCAATGATTATTCAGGACTGATCTCTTTAGGATTGACTGGCTTGCTCTCCTGGCAGTCCAAAGGACTCTCAAGAGTTTTCTCCAACACCATAGTTCAAAAGCATCAATTCTTTGGTGCTCACCTTTTTTTTGTACTCCAACTCTCACTACTGGAAAAACCACAGCTTTGACTAGACAGACCTTTGTTGGTAATGTCTCTGCTTTTTAATATGCTGTCTAGTTTGGTCATAGCTTTTCTTCCAAGAAGTAAGCACCTTTTAATTTCATGGCTGCAGTCACCATCTGCAGTGATTTTGGAGCCCTCCCAACCAAATATAAAGTCTGTCACCATTTCCACTGTTTCTCCATCTATTTGCCATAAAGTGATGGGACAGTGAGCTATTTCAAATCCTGGAAGATGATGCTGTGAAAGTGCTGCACTCAATATGCCAGCAAATTTGGAAAACTCAGTAGTGGCCACAGGACTGGAAAAGGTCAGTTTTCATTGCAATCCCAAAGAAAGACACTGCCAAGGAATGCTCAAACTACTGCACAATTGCACTCATTTCACATGTTAGTAAAGTAATGCTCAAAATTCTCCAAGCCAGGCTTCAGCAATACATGAACTGTAAACTTCCTATCTTCAAGCTGGTTTTAGAAAAGGCAGAGGAACCAGAGATCAAATTTAGGCCTGGCGTGCTGCAATTCATTGGGTTGCAAAGAGTCGGACACGACTGAGCGACTGAACTGAACTGATCAAATATTTTATAGAATACCCCTTGATTGGGACATATCAGCTGTTTTCTTATGGTTAGACTAAGGTTATGGTATTTGGGAGGTAAACTACCATTCTTAACACATTAATTCAAAAGTACATGTTATCAAAATGATGCCAATAATGGCTTCCAAGGTGGCTCTAGCAGTAAAGTACCTGCCTACCAATGCAGGAAATGTAAGAGACGAGCTTAATCCCTGGGTTGGGAAGATTCCCTGGAAAGGGCATGACAACTCACTCCAGTATTCTTGCCTGGAGAATCCCATGGACAGAAGAGCCTGATAGGCTAGAGTCCATGGGATTACAGAGAGTTGGACACAACTGAAGTAATTTATCATGTACATAATGGTACTAACCTGGCTGATGTTGATTTTGCCACTCTATTTTCACTTCTCTTTCCTTCGTTTTCCAATCAGAAAGCCATGCCCACATTTTAAAGCTGAGAAGGAGGTCTGCTCCACCTTATTGAGGTGGGAGCATCTATATATGTTACCAAACTGAGGTTAGGTTCCTTCCCCACTCAAAAAGACAATAATCAAGGGGTAAGTGTCAGCAGAAAGGAAAGATATTTATTCAGCAAAGTGAAATCTAAGGGGAAGGTGTACTCATGTCCCAAGACCAACTCCAAAGTTTCTGCTTAGCCATGAGAGTTTTTAAAGGGAAAAAGGGATGCAATCTCAGTTCGTCATAAAGGCGGGAGATTCTTCATCCATCACTTTTCCATTGTTTGCAGAGCTTCTGACTTCTACTAATCTTCCTTTGGATGTTATCCTGAAAATTTGCTAAGAGGAAAGCTGGAGGTAGAGTCTGTTATTCTCTAACTGCTTAGTTCTTCATTCTTAGGTTTTCCAATCCAGGAAAGGAATAAACAGTTTAGGCAAGACATTGTGTGCATTCAGTAGAACAAAAGTCAGGAGTTAGGTTAAAAGCTACCTAGTGATCTCATTTTTAATTAAGTTTTATGGGGAACAGAGATAGACAAACAGGAAAGGGACAAAAGATTTGCTCACAAATCCCCACTTCTCAAACATTTCATTTCTGTGATATTAGGGGCAAAGGTTCATCTTCTGTAACTTCTTCATGCTGACATAGGGTGCTATATTCTCAGAGTGGAAGATGTCAACATGGGTCTGACAATTTGAATTGCTTATTTACATATATAAGCAGAGTAAGCTACAATTATTTTGATGCACGCACAAAAGATAGATTACTATGGACAATAATGTTAATCTTGTTCTTTTGAGGTCAGTTTTTGAAATTGCACTAGCCATAGACTTAGTACTGCTCAAGTTGGAACATGCATGGACTTTCTTGTGGCTCAGACAGTAAAGAATCTGTCCACAATGCGGGAAACCCAGGTTTGATCACTGAGTTGAGAAGATCCCCTGAAGAATGGTATGGCAATCCACTCCAGTATCTTTCCCTGGAAAATTCCATGGACAGAGGAGCTTGGTGGACACAAGCAGAGTTGGCACAACTGAGCAACTAACACAAGATGGAACAATTATGTCATGGGTATAGTCTGGTTATCAAATCAGTTGATCATTTTTCTAAGTAAATACAGATCATGTCAGTTGCATATGTGCCTAGGTTTTGTTTACTGGATTGCATGATGACTATGCTTAGCTTTGTGAAAATTTCCCAACTGTCTTCTAAAGTAGCTGTACTATTTTGCATTCATACCAGAAATGAGTAAAAATTCCTGTTGCTCCACATCCTTGCCAACAATTGGTATTTTCAGATATTTTGTATTAAATTATTTTAATAGGTATGTATCTGTATCTACTTGTTTTATATTTTCTTAATGAAAAATGATGTTCAGCAAATTTTCATGTGTTTAATTGTCATCTATATATCTTCTTTTGTGAGCTGTTCAGGTATCTCACCATTTTGAACTGGGTTATTTGCTTTTTATTGTTACATTCTAAGAGTTGTTTATATATTTTGCATATAAATTCATTATCAGACCTACGTTTTACAGTCCACTTTTCTCAGGCTGTGGCTTTTTATTCTATAACAGATTCTTTCTCAAAGCAGAATTTTTAATTTTAGTGAAGTCTAATTTATTAATTTGTTCTTTTACATATCATACTTTTGCTGTTATATGTAACCACTCATCACTAAATTCAAGGTCATGCAGATTTTCTCATATATTTTCATCTAGAAGCTTTATGGGTTTGCATTTTACATTTAGATCTATAAGAACTGCATGCTGCCTGGTATTTCAACACTGTGTNGTCTAATTTATTAATTTGTTCTTTTACATATCATACTTTTGCTGTTATATGTAACCATTCATCACTAAACTCAAGGTCATGCAGATTTTCTCATATATTTTCATCTAGAAGCTTTATGGGTTTGCATTTTACATTTAGATCTATAAGAACTGCATGCTGCCTGGTATTTCAACACTGTGTAGAACTTTTTTATTAAGTATTTAAAAAGTCTAAATTTTTGACCAATCTATTACAAGGACTATTGTCTGCATACTTCATTCTTCATATATCACAACCTTGAACAATCTACCTACCTTCCCTCTCTCCTTTTCATGTTCATTTATAACATTTTATCATGTGACATTCACCAGTGTAAGCACTTTCCAGGTAACTCTTTTGATTCTTACCAATATCTATGAGTTAATTGCTACTGTTCTCACTTTTCAGAAATAGAAACTGAAGCACAAAGTGTGTAAGCAGCTTTGCAATGGCCATATATCAAGTTAATGGCAGAGTTAGAATTTAAACCCCATTCCTTTTCTTAGCTTCTTCAATATAATAAAGTTTATACTACAATAATATAATACAATAATTTTAATATGGCTAATATAAAATAAGTATAGAATTATTTCAAATATAATATTAAAATATAATTTTCAGTTAATAAATGTGTCAGCTATTAAATATATTTTTTCTGATTATACACAACATTTATACAAATTGACTATATTCCAAATCATAAAGCAAGTTTCAATAATTTTCAAAGATTCAAATATTATAGGAATATTTCTGGACCATAATAAATTTAAGCTATAAATCTAAAACAAGAAGCTAAATGCAAATTTTCCCTATGATTGTAAGATAAATACTATATTCTAGATGACCTTTATCGGCAAAGTAATGTCTCTACTTTTTAATATACTGTCTATGTCGATCATTCAGTTTTCATTCCAATCACAAAGTAAAGCAATGCCAAAGAATGCTCAAATATTTGCACTCATCTCACACACTGGTAAATTAATGCTCAAAATTCTCCAAGCCAGACCTCAGCAATACATGAACTATGAACTTCCAGATGTTCAAATTGGATTTAGAAAAGGCAGAGGAACCAGAGATCAAATTACCAACATCCGCTGGATCATCAAAAAAAGCAAGAGAATACCATAACAATATTTATTTCTGCTTTATTGACTATGCCAAAGCCTTTGACTGCATGGATCACAATAAACTGTGGAAAAATTCTGAAAGAGATGGGAATACAAGACCACTTAATCTGCCTCTTGAGAAACCTGTAAGCAGGTCAGGAAACAACATTATGAGAGAAAAGCAAATCAAGACCTCAATGTGATACCACTTCACACCAGTCAGAATGGCTGTGATCCAAAAGTCTGCAAGCAATAAATGCTGGAGAGGGTGTGGAGAAAAGGGAACCCTCTTACACTGTTGGTGGGAATGCAAACTAGTACAGCCACTAAGGAGAACAATGTGGAGATTCCTTAAGAAATTGCAAATAGAACTGCCTTATGATCCAGCAATCCCACTGCTGGGTATACACACCGAGGAAACCAGAATAGAAAGAGACACATGTACCCCAATGTTCATCACAGCACTGTTTATAATAGCCAGGACATGGAAACAACCTAGATGTCCATCAGCAGATGAATGGATAAGAAAGCTGTGGTACATATACACAATGGAGTATTACTCAGCCATTAAAAAGAATACATTTCAATCAGTTCTAATAAGATGGATGAAACTGGAACTTATTATACAGAGTGAAGTAAGCCAGAAAAAAAAAACACCAATACAGTATACTAACACATATATATGGAATTTAGAAAGAT
>SJYX01014939.1:72107-84290 GCA_006410675.1 Oreotragus oreotragus | reverse complement strand
TCACTTTCTGCCATAAGGGTGGTGTCATCTGCATATCTGAGGTTATTGATATTTCTCCTGGCAATCTTGTGTAAATAATGTTAAATTTTCAGGGATTGTTCTAAGCGCTTTCAATAAAATAAGGCAATAAATTATGAGAACAACCTTTTGAAGTAGTTACTATTTTTACCATCATTCCCATTTTATAGATAAGGAAACTGAGATACAGACAGTTTCAATGAATGCCAATGGTCATACAGGTGGTAAATAGTAGAGCAAAGATTTGAACATGAAAATCTAGCCCTAGGGTCTTGAGGAAAACAACAGAATGGGAAAGACTAGAGATCTCTTCAAGAGAATTGGAGATACCAAGGGAACATTTCATGCAAAGATGGGCTCGATAAAGGATAGAAATGGTATGGACCTAACAGAAGCAGAAGATATTAAGAAGAGGTGGCAAGAATACACAGAAGAACTGTACAGAAAAGATCTTCACGACCCAGATAATCATGAGGATGTGGTCACTCATCTAGAGCCAGACATCTTGGAATGTGAAGTCAAGTGGGCCTTAGAAAGCATCACTAAGAACAAAGCTAGTGGAGGTGATGGAATTCCCGTTGAGCTGTTTCAAATCCTGGAAGATGATGCTGTGAAAGTGCTGCACTCAATATGCCAGCAAATTTGGAAAACTCAGTAGTGTCCACAGGACTGGAAAAAGTCAGTTTTGATTCCAATTCCAAAGAAAGGCAATGCCAAAGAATGCTCAAACTGCTGCACAATTGACATAATGCTGTGACCATTATGTGCTTATTTTTTATTCATATTCCCTGCATACTGTTCTTGCAATATTTATATATTCTGTATTTTGAATTTAAGTTTTATTCTCTTTATATATATATTTATATTTATATACTCTTCAAGCTAAGCTTCAGCAGTACATTAAACAAGAACTTCCAGATATACAATCTGAATTTAGAAAAAGCAGAATAACAAATTAATTGCCAAATTCGTTGGATCATAGAGAATAAAGCCTTTAACTGTGTGGATCACAACAAACTTCAAAAAATTTCCTAAAGAGATGAGAATACCAGACCACATTACCTGTCTCCTGAGAAACCTGTATGTGAATCAAGAAACAGCAGTTAGAACTGGACATGGAAAAATGAACTGGTTCTAAATTGGGAAAGGAGTATGACAAGTTTGTATATTATCACCCTGCTTATTTAACTTCTATTCAGAATACATCATGATAAAGGCTGAGCTGTATGAATCACGAGCTGGAATCAAGACTGCTGGGAGAAATATCAACAACCTCAGATATGCAGATGATACCACTCTAATGGCAGAAAGCAAAGAGGAGCTAAAGAGCCACTTGATGAAGGTGAAAGAGCTGCTTTAAAAATCAACATTCAAAAAAAAAAAAATCATAGCATACAGTCACATCACTTCATGGCAAACAGATGGGGGAAAAGTGGAAATAGTGCCATATTTTGTCTTCTTGGGTTCCAAAATCACTGTGGACGGTGGCTGCAGACATGAAAATAAAAGACACTTTCTCCTTGGAAGGAAAGCTACAACAAACCCAGAAAGCATATGAAAAAGCAGAGACATCACTTTTCCAACAAAGGTCCACATAGTTAAAGGTATGGATTTTCTGGTAGTCATATACAGATGTGAGAGATAGACCATAAAGAAGTCTGAGAACTAAAGAATTGAGATTTTTGAATTGTGGTGCTATAGAAGATTTTTGAGAGTCCCTTGGCCAGTAAGGAGATCAAACCAGTCAATCCTAAAGGAAATCAACCCTGAATATTCATTTTAAGGATTAATGTTGCAGCTGGAGCTTCAATATTTTGGCCACCTGATGCAAAGAGCCAAATCTTTGGAAAAGACCTTGATGCTGGAAAAGACTGAAGGCAAAAGGAGAAATGAGAGCCTGCTGTGCTGCAGTCCATGAGGTTGCAAATAGTTGAACACTACTTAGAGAGTGAACAACAAAATACACATGCACATATATATGTATATAAGAATCTATATACATATATTCATATATGTGTGTATGATGTGCATGAGGCTTCCTCAGTGACTCAGTGGTATACATTCCACCTTCAGTGCAGAAGACACAGGAGACTTGAGGTCGATCCCTGGGTTAAAAATATCCCCTGGAGGAAGGCATGGCAATCTACTCCAGTATTCTTGCTTGAAAAATCCCATGGACAGAGGAGACTGGCAGGCTATGGTCCGTGAGATCACAAAAACTTGGACATAATTGAAAGGACTAAGCATGCATATAAACATGATGTATATGTATGTTTTAGATCAAGCTTAAGTTTTTGGTTCCAATCTTTCATATCTGTACTAATTTTGAAAGTTTGTTGTTTGACCTATCATATTAAAAGAAATTCCAAGTAGGAGTAATAGTTCTGTACCTAAAGGAAATAATACTAAAGGAGATTTACTTACGTAAGAAAAGTTCTTCAAAGATCAGGAAAGAAATAGATAATTGGTGAATATGATATACACTTAAAATTATTTTTGTCTAAAGCTTATACTAAGAATAGTTGGAATATCAATCATTATTCTTATAACTGCTATCATAATCATTGACATGATTACCATCATGATTATTGATATATTTTATTGAGTTTTATTATGGTAGACATTGTACTGGAAACTATATACACTATTGATTCCATATGAAAGCCCTCTGAAAAAGCTACTAAGACAGCTGCCAGTTGTAGATGAGGAAATTACACTTAATGGAGTATATGTCATGCCATGCTAAGTTGCTTCAGTCATGTCCAACTCTTTGTGACCCTATGGACTGTAGCCCAGCAGGCTCCTCTGTCCATGGGATTCTCTAGGCAAGAATACTGGAGTGGGTTGCTGTGCTTTCCTCCACGGTATCTTCCCAACCCAGGGGTTGAACTCACATCTCTTACATTGGCAGGCAGGGTCTTTAACACTAGCACCACCTGGGAACCTCCAATGAGCTAGATAACATATTCTAAATCAAATAGCTTAATGTACCAGAGCTGGTATTGTGAGCAATTGTGTCTGATTTTAAAGTCTTTGCTATTTGCTTCTATTCTCTATTAAGTGAAGTGAAGTCAAGTCGCTCAGTCATGTCTGACTCTTTGCGACCCCATGGACTGTAGCCTACCAGGTTCCTCCATCCATGGGATTTTCCAGGCAAGAATACTGGAGTGGGTACCCATTTTCTTTTCCAGGAGATCTTCCCAACCCAGGGATTGAAGCTGGGTCTCCCGTATTATAAGCAGACACTTTATCGTCTTAGCCACTGGAAGGTGAAGTCGCTCAGTCGTGTCCGACTCTTTGCGACCCCGTGGACTGTAACCTACTAGGCTTCTCTGCCCATGGGATTCTCCAGGCAAGAATGCTGGAGTGGAAGTCCTTTATTCTCTACAATGTAATGCAGAACAAACTTGGGTTTTCACATTTCCCCACAAAGATCATCTATCCATTTATAGCTATAGTGCTGTGTCTGTGTGTATAACTATCTTTTTCAGCCACAGGCACCTTTCCTTTCTTCTATCCCAGTACCTGAGTCTGATTCACACAAACCAGGCTAAATTGTTCAAGTTATGCTTTCCTTGTATGGCTGGACACAGAGGTAAAACTGCAGAGACTGCAGTTTTTCAAGTTCCTTCCCTCTACCTATCTAGAAGTTTCCTTCAGGCCACAGGTACCTCATTGTTGTTGTTCAATCCCTCAGTAATGTTCAACCCTTTGCAACCTCATGGACTGCAGCATGCCAGATTTCCCTGTCCTTCACTATCTCCAGAGATTGCTCAAACTCATGTCCATTGAGTCAGTGATGCCATGCAACCATCTCATTCTCTGTTGCCCCCTTCTCCTCCTTCCCTCAGTCTTTCTCAGCATCAGGGTCTTTTCCAATGAGTCAACTCTTTGCATCAGGTGGGCAAAATGTTGGAATTTCAGCTTCAGCATCAGTCCTTCCAATGAATATTCAAGGTTGATTTCCTTTAGGATTGATTGTTTTGATCTCTTTGCTGTCTAAGGGACTGTCAAGAGTCTTCCCCAACACCATGGTTTGAAAGCATCAATTATTTGGCATTCAACCTTCTTTATGGTCCAAGTCTCACATCCATACATGACTACTGGAAAAAAAAAAAAACATATTTGACTACATGGACCTTTGTTGGTAAGTAATAGCTCTGCTTTTTAATATGCTGTCTGGATTTTTCATAGTTTTTCTTCCAAGGAGCAAGCATCTTTTATTTTCATGTCTGCAGTCACTCTACATATTGATCTTGGAACCTAAGAATATAAAGTCTTTCACTGTTTCTATTGTTTCCCCATCTACTGGGTTCATATGAAACTGAGGATGGTGGCCTAAAGTTACAACATAAGCAGAAAACAAAGTTACAAGTAAAGAGTTTGTTTCAAAGTGGTTCTCTGTACTTCTGTAAGTAATCCCTTATAAGAAACTACTTTCCCCCCTTAGGATAGACAAATAATTCCTCCACAATCTAGGCAAAAAATAAGATCCTAAAATATATCACTGTGGATAACCCTAAACTTAGATTGGGCCTCATCAAATAAGGGAGTAAAAAATCCTACCACAAAATATGTGTATCATTAAAGCTCCATATGGTCAACAAAAGAAGACCAAAATCTGACTGTTTCTCAGATCATGAATTCATTGAAAAATTCGGACTTAAATTGAAGAGTGTAGGGAAAACCACTAGGCTGATCAGGTATGACCTAAATCAAATCCCTCATGATTTTACCTTGGAAGTAACAAATAGATTCAAGGGATTAAATCTGATATACAGAGTGCCTGAAAACCTATGGATGTATGTTTATAACATTGTACAGGAGGTAGTGATTAAAACTATCCCTAAGGAAAAGAAATGCAAAAAAAGCAAAATGGTTGTCTGAGGATGCTTTAAAAACAGCTGAGAAAGGAAGAGAAGTGAATGCAAATGGAAAAAAGAAAAGATATACCCATCCGAATGCAGAGTTCCAAAGAAAAGCAAGGAGAGGTAAGAAAGCCTTTTTAAGTGAACAATGCGAAGAAATAGAGGAAAAGTATAGAATGGGAAAGAATAGAGATCTCCTCAAGAAAATCAGAGATACCAAGTGAACGTTTCATGCAAAGATAGGCACAATAAAGGACAGAAACAGTATGGACCTAACAGAAGCACAAGATATTAAGAAGAGATGGCAAGCATACACAGAAGAAATATGCAAAAAAACTTAATGATCCAGATGACCACAATGGTATGATCAGTGACCTAGAGCCAGACATCCTGGAGTGTGAAGTCAAGTGAGCCATAGAAAGCATCACTAAGAACGAAACTAGTGGAGGTGATGGAATTTCAGCTGACCTATTTCAAATCTTAAAAGATGATGCCATTAAAAAAAAAAAAAGATGATGCTATTAACGATAACCCTGTATATGAGACAGCAAAAGAGACACAGATGTATAGAACAGTCTTTTGGACTCTGTGGGAGAGGGAGAGGGTGGGATGATTTGGGAGAATGGCATTGAAGCATCTATAATATCATATATGAAATGAATCGCCAGTCCAGGTTTGATGCATGATACTGGATGCTTGGGGCTGGTGCACTGGGATGACCCAGAGGGATGGTACGGGGAGGGAGGAGGGAGGGGTGTTCAGGATGGGGAACCCGTGTATACCTGTGGCGGATTCATGTTGATGTATGGCAAAACCAATACAATATTGTAAAGTAATTAACCTCCAATTAAAATAAATAAATTTATGTTTTTTAAAAAATATGATGCTGTTAAAGTTCTGTACTCAATGTGCCAGCAAATTTGGAAAGCTCAGAAGTGGTCACAGGACTGGAAAAGTTCAATTTTCATTCCAATGGCAAAGAAGGGTAATGCCAAAGATTGTTCAAACTACATCAAAATTGTGCTCATTTCACATACTAGCAAGATAATGCTCAAAGTCCTTGAAGCAAAACTTCAACAATATGTGAGTCAAGAAATTCCAGATGTACAAGCTAGATTTATCAAAGGCAGAGGAACCAGAGATCAAATTGCCAACATCCATTCCATCATAGAGCAAGAAAGAAAATTCAAGAAAAAATATCTTCTGCTTCATTGAATACACTAATGAGTTTGACTGTGTTGATCACAACAAACTGTTGAAAACTCTTCAAGATATGGGAGTACCAGACCATCTTAACTGTCTCCTGTGAAATCTGTATGTATGCAGGTCAAGAAGCAACTTTCAGAATCAGACATGGAATGATGGACTGGTTTTAAATTGGGAAAGGAGTACTTCAAGGCTGTATATTGTCACCCTGATTATTTAACATATAAGCAGAGTACATCATGTGAAATGCCATGCTGCATGAAGCACAAGCTGGAATAAAGATTACCAGAAAAAAATATCAATAACCTCAGATATGCAGATGATATCACCCTTGTGACAGAAAGCCAAGAGGAACTAAAGAACCTCTTGATGAAAGTAAAAAAAGAGTGAAATAGCTGGCTTAAAACTCAACATTGAAAAAACTAAGATCATGGCATCCTGTCCCATCACTTCACAGCAAATAGATGGGTAAACAATGGAAACAGTGACAGAATTTATTCTCTTGGGCTCCAAAATTATTGTGGACTGTGAGTGCAGCCATGAAATTAAAGGAAGCCTTTGATGAAAGTAAAAAAAGAGTGAAATAGCTGGCTTAAAACTCAACATTGAAAAAACTAAGATCATGGCATCCTGTCCCATCACTTCACAGCAAATAGATGGGTAAACAATGGAAACAGTGACAGAATTTATTCTCTTGGGCTCCAAAATTATTGTGGACTGTGAGTGCAGCCATGAAATTAAAGGAAGCCTGTTCCTTGGAAGAAAAGCTATGACAAACCTAGACAGCATATTAAAAAGCAGAGACATTACTTTGCTGACAAAGGCCCATCTAGTCAAAGCTATGGTTTTTCCAGTAGTCACGTATGGATGTGAGAATTGGACCATAAAGAAGGCTGAGTGCCAAAGAATTGATGCTTTTGAACCATGGTGTTGGAGATGACTCTTGAGAGTCCCTTGGACTGTGAGATCAAATAAATCAGTTCTCAAGGAAATCAGTCCTGAATATTCATTGGAAGGACTGAAGCTGAAGCTCCAGTACTTTGGCCGCCTGATGCAGAGAACTGACTCGTTAGAAAAGACCCAAATGCTGGGAAAGATTGAAGGCCAGAGAAGAAGGAGACAACAGAGTATGAGATGGCTGGATGGCATTTCTGACTCAATGGGCATGCATTTGAGCAAACTCTGGGAGATTGTGAAGGACAGGGAAACCTTGTGTGCTGCAGTACATGGAGTTGCAAACAGTTGGACATGACTAAGTGACTGAATGACAATAAATAAGCTTTGTGTGAGAATTTTTCACACTGGATTTGACTTGTATGTGCTTTCTTGAGTTGAAGAACCTATTTACCCATTAACATTGTACATATTTTACCTATCACTATTATTCTTAAACAAATAGAACCTCCAACCTTTGACAAATATGTTTTAGATTACTTATATTACATTAATATGAATGTATCTATAACCTCTTGACATGTTACCAATTAAATAATACTTGTATGGCAATAAAAATCAAAGCCCAGTATTTAGAGGAAAACTCTTGCTTGGAAAATCCAATGGACGGAGTAGCCTGGTGGGCTGCAGTCCATGGGGTCGCTAACAGTCGGACAGACTGAGCAACTTCACTTTCACTTTTCTCTTTCATGCACTGGAGAAGGAAATGGCAACCCACTCCAGTGTTCTTGCCTGGAGAATCCCAGGGATGGGGGAGCCTGGTGGGCTGCCGTCTATGGGGTCACACAGAGTCGGACACGACTGAAGTGACTTAGAGCAGCCTCCCTATAATTATTGATCTTTTTCTTGACCCCTTGAATTATATCATTCAAAAGCATCACTTACAATGTTTCCTGGAAAGACCATCCCCTCAAAGTAGACATAACGTCTTAGGTTGCCTTTAAATTTTGATGGTAACAATAACCCTGTATGTGAGACAGCAAAAGAGATACAGATGTATAGAAAAGTCTTTTGAACTCTGTGGGAGATGTACAGAACAGTCTTTTGGACTCCATGGGAGAGGGCAAGGATGGGATGATTTGGGAGAATCACATTGAAACATGTATATCATATGTGAAACGAATCACTAGTCCAGATTCAATTCATGATACAGGATGCTCAGGGCTGGTGTACTGGGATGACCCAGAAGGATGGTATGGGGAGGGTGGTGAGAGGGGGGTTCAGGATGGGGAACACGTGTACACCTGTGGCAGATTCATGTCAATGTAAGGTAAAATCAATACAATATTGTAAAGTAATTAGCCTCCAATTAAAATAAATTTATATTGAAAATAAATGAATAAAATTTTTCTTTCTGTACCTTGCTTATGGGCTTCCAGGGTGGCTAAGAAAATTAAGAATCTACCTGCAGTGTAGAAGCCACGGGAGGCATGGATTTGAACCTTCTGTCAGGAAGATCCTCTAGGGAAGGGAATGGTTACCCACTCCAGTATTCTTGCCTAGAGAATCCCATGGATAGAGGATGCTGGTCCATCGGGTTACACAGAGTCAGACACGACTATAGTGACTAACACCACAGCAAGGACCTTGTGTATAGTGCTTCACATTTGATCACATTTTATTTTCCTTCCACTATCAGTTCCACATACAATCTCTCTCTTCTTGGAACTTTAACAAAATAATAGACAGAAACACCAATTAAATCAAATCAGGGAAGAAGAAAGACTCCTCTTCTTTCCTGACAACTCAACCAGTGAAGAATCATGGACAGCTGTCTATTATAACTCTCTCTCAACTTCCTTTACTCTTATAAGTTCTTTTTTTTAATCAAAATTCATTAGGATATAGTTGATTTATAAAATTTTGTTAGTTTCAGGTGTACAACAAAGTGTATCAGTTATAGGTATATGCATGTATCTATTCTTTTTGAGCTTATCCTACATAGGTTATTACTGAATATGGAGTAGAGTTCTCTCTGTGCTATACAGTGGGCCCTTGTTGATTATCTATTTTATATATCATAGTGTGTATATATTTATCTCAATGTCCTAATTTATTACTTCCCAACATTTTTACCCTTTGATAACCTTACATTTGACTTCAAGATCTATGAGTCTTGAAATAGAAATAGAAGTCGCTCAGTCGTGTCCGACTCTTTGTGACCCCATGGACTGTAGCCTATCAGGCTCCTCCATCCATGGGATTTTCCAGGCAAGAGTACTGGAGTGGATTGCCATTTCCTTCTCCAGGGGATCTTTCTGACCCAGGAATCAAACCCATGTCTCCCGCATTGCAGGCAGACGCTTTGCCATCTGAGCCACCAGGGAAGCATAATCTCCCCCATATCACCCTGAAGAGAAAAATGAGTGTCTGAACTCAGGGATAAGGCTTATTGGGACTGAATTTGTAACAGGCCCAATCTAGGAGGTAGAGAGAAGAATGACTGAACATCTTTTTAGCCTCCAATCATTACAAAGCATAAGTAACTCTAGAAAGAATGGACATTGGGAGGCCTAATCCTAGGGCAGTTGACATTCTAGAGCATGTAGCCAGGGCCCTGCCTTCATCTCTAAATCTGTGATGCTTCAGTTCTGCAAATCACAAGACCATGAGGATGAAGGCTGTGGTAGGGCAGGGGTGAGGGCCAGTTTTCAACCTACTCCACACTTGACTCCTGCAGAGCAGCATTAAATAAGAGGGTATTTCCCAAACCAAGTGGGAAGTGCCTCTGAGCTGAGAAAGTGTTCTCTTCTAGCAAGCCAGATCACTCAGGACAGAGGAAAAAGAGGATCTCATTGGCACCATAGTGGCCATATCTCTGCCTAGGGAAGTGTGTAAGGATTGAGGGGCTAGGTTTGGCCCCATGGCTGCACTGAATGCTTGGCGTGACTCCAGGACTGCTTTAGTTAATGGTTCCAGCACAGTGTGAGTTAGGCAAGAGTATAAGAGTGTGAGAGCAAGGAAGAAGGGAGGGGGTCCCTAGGGGCTAGGTGCCCTTTACATAGACTCAAACTCATCAATGCGCTGCTTAGTATTGCCCTGCCAGATCTGGCGCAGGGTCTTGTATTTGTCTCGACCCAGTCGTATGTTCTCAGCATTAATCATGTCATTAGCAGTCTTCTTGGACTCATCATGGGCGTTGGCCAGCTCTGACTTGAGGGCCTTCAGGTGCTTCTGCACACGCTCATTCTTTTCCACCTCAGTGGTACGTTCCTCCTCACTGCGATCCTTGGCCATGGCATCAGCTCGCAGTTCAGCGCTGGCCTCTGCCCCATTCTCATCCTGCTCATCCTGCTCATTTTCAGCAGGCTCTGCCACATGAGGCGTGCTCATGGCAGTCTTCAGCTCTGCACGGGTCTTCTCCAAGTCTTCTTGTACCATCTGAGCCTTCTGCTGCCATTCCACAGCCTCACTCTACTTCTTTTGTCGGGCCATCTCCAGCTGGGAGATCCGAGCTGTCAGCTCTGCCATTTCCAAGGCCAATTGTTCCTGGGTCTTCTGGTCCTGGGAGGCCTGCAACAGGGCTTCCTTGGCCTCTTCAGCTTCTTGATGCTCTTTGGCCAGGTTTTCAGCCTCACTCTCAGCACGCTTTCGCTCCTGTTCAAGTTCCAGAGCCCTGCGGGTCTGTTCTTCCAGTTCTTGCTGAGCCTTCTTAGTCTGTTCCTCGATTTGCTTCAGCCTCTCCATCAGTTCCTCCTTTTCCCGTTCAATCTTCTCCTTCTCCTTTTCTGCCATCTCACCAGAAGTAGATGGAGCGTGCTCTGCTGGAAATGAGTCTTGAAGTCATCTCAAAACATAGATTGTTTTTTTTTATTAGATTTCACATATAAATGATATTATATGATGTTTGTCTTTATCTGACTTACTTCACTTAGTATGATAATCTCTAGATCCATCTATGTTGCTGCAAATGACATTATTTCATTCTTTTTTATGGTTGAGTAGTAATATTCCATTGCCTACATCTTCTTTACCTATTTCTCTATCAATGGACCTTTAGGTTGATAACCATTTATAGTTCTCCTCCCCTTGCTGTATGGGGACATGCACATGGCTCACCATGCTTACAGACCCTGAATTGCAATTCTCAGCTAATCCTGAATAAACCTATTTTTGTTGGGAAAATATCTGGCAGTCTATTAGTTTTAGGTAAGCAGAACTGAATAGCTTTGTTTCAGGATTAGTGGGTGAATATGTATTATAGGTATTCACTATTGATGAGCCTATATTATTACTGTTTGCTCATGTAAGGTGCAGGAAACTGTTGAGGAGACTTGGAATTTTAGAAATAGTCTAAATTAGTGGATACAGTCTTGGGTATTGAAATTAGATCCAGATGAAAAGTGCAAGCATATCTATCTCAGAGGTATTGTATGTTCAGTTCCAAACTAATACTATAAAAGAAATATTGCAATAACATGAATTTTACAATTTTTTTGACTTTTCAGTACACACAAGATAAATATTTACATTATACTGTAATCTAAGTGTGCGGTAACATTATGTCTAAAAAATATATGGACAAAAACTAAAAAATAATTTGTAGCTAAAATATGTTAATAATCACCTGAGCCTTTAGCAAACCTTAATCTTTTTGCCTGTGAAGCATCTTGTCTCAGTGTTGATGGTTGTTGACTGAATAGGGAGGTGTTTGCTGAGGTTGGGGTGGCTGTGACAATTTCTTAAAATAAAACACTGAAGTTTTCTGTCCTGATCAACAATTTCCTTTTGCAAATGATTTATCCATTTGTGAAATGCAATGCTGTTTGGTAAAATTTTACATATAGTAAAACTTCTTTCAAAATTGGAGTCAATCCTCTCCAACCCTGCCACTACTTTCAACTAGGCTTATGTGATATTCTTTTTTATTTTTATTTATTTATTTATTACTTTACAATACTGTATTGGTTTTGCCATACATTGACATGAATCCGCCACAGATGTACATGAGTTCCCAACCCTGAATGCCCCTCCCATCACCCTCCCCATATCATCTCTCTGGGTCATCCCAGTACACCAGCCCCAAGCATCCTGTATTCTGTATTGAACCTACACTGGCGATTCGTTTCTTACATGATAGTATACTTGTTTCAATGCCATTCTCCCAAATCATCCCACCCTCTCCCTCTCCCACAGA
>SJYX01014939.1:9341-67351 GCA_006410675.1 Oreotragus oreotragus | reverse complement strand
TTCATGGGAAATAGATGGGGAAACAGTGGAAACAGTGTCAGACTTTATTTTTTTGGGCTCCAAAATCACTGCAGATGGTGACTGCAGCCATGAAATTAGAAGACGCTTACTCCTTGGAAGAAAAGTTATGACCAACCTGGATAGTATATTCAAAAGCAGAGACATTACTTTGCCGACTAAGGTCCACCTAGCCAAGGCTATGGTTTTTCCTGTGGTCATGTATGGATGTGAAAGTTGGACTGTGAAGAAAGCTGAGCGCCGAAGAATCGATGCTTTTGAACTGTGGTGTTGGAGAAGACTCCTGAGAGTCCCTTGGACTGCAAGGAGATCCAACCAGTCCATTCTGAAGGAGATCAACCCTGGGATTTCTTTGGAAGGAATGATGCTGAAGCTGAAACTCCAGTACTTTGGCCACCTCATGCGAAGAGTTGACTCACTGGCAAAGACTCTGATGCTGGGAGGGATTGGGGGCAGGAGGAGAAGGGGACGACCGAGGATGAGATGGCTGGATGGCATCACGGATTCGATGGACGTGAGTCTGAGTGAACTCCGGGAGATGGTGATGGATAGGGAGGCCTGGTGTGCTGCGATTCATCGGGTCGCAAAGAGTCGGACACGACTGAGTGACTGAACTGAATTGATGAATAATATCATGTTTAGTGATAAATGTTTACTGGGAAGCATGTAGTTTCCTGTATTTGCTTGGCAAAATAATTTTTAGACCCTGAGGTACTCAGATCAAAAATTAACAAGTTTTAAAGTTTTTTTAAATTCAAACAGTACAAAACTAAAATGTCCTGGAAAGATAATCCATGGAAGAGATAATCTTCAAATCTCTTTTGTAGTGTGAGTTTCAGTATCTTCTCTACCAGACCTAAAAGTAAGTAACAGAGCTCTCCACATTGTACATTTTGGGTAGAAAAGTTTTCATGTAGTACAAGTAGGTCAATGACAGATAATAAGATGGGAAAAGAAAAAAAAAAAGACCTGATTAATTTATAAAATGAAGTAGTAAGCCTCAACTAGTTAATAATTAGCCCCTTATTTTTCCCTTTCTTGTTCAAGTTGAATAAGCATTCTTAATGCTTTTCAATAAACACTCTATGAACCGAACAAACATTGTACACGATGATGTGGACTAAAGCAATGGAAAAAGTTTTGCAACCAAAATTAACTTTGTTTTGGCATTCCATAAAACAAAGGAATAGAAATTGTATTCCAGTATAGTGCTTTTCTCCAATAGATGTTATTGATAGCTTTTTTCTTCCATAGTATGTTTTCCTTCCATGGCTATTATTGTTTATATCACTGTAACTTAACATAAAAATTGCAGAGATACAGTAGATTCAAATATGTATTTCAGAAAATAATTGTGAAGGAAAGAAAAAAGAGTAGCATGGAGAACGCATGGCGTTGCCTTTCTCTGTCATAAGCCTTTCTATGCTACAACTTTTAAAACTACTGCATATATTATTTTGATAAAGTAAAATTTACTTTGCATATATCTACTTGTTACATGTGTATAAGAAAATAACTGCAAGCATACTCATCAACCTGTTAATAATAGCTACCCTGAGCACCAAAGAATTCATGTTTTCAAACTGTGGTTTTGGAAAAGACTCTTGAGAGTCCCTTGAACTGCAGGAGATCAAACCAGTCAGTCCTAAAGGAAATCAACCCTGAATACTCATTGGTAGGACTTATGCTGAAGCTAAAGCTCCAATATTTTGGCCACCTGATGCCAAGAGCCTACTCATTAGAAAAGACCCTGATGCTGCGAAAGAGTGAAGGCAGGAGAAGGGTATGACAGAGGATAAAATGGTTGGATGCATCACTGACTCAATGGACGTGAGTTTGAGCAAACTCTGGGAGATGGTGAAGGATAGGGAAGCCTCAAATGTTGCATCCATGGGGTTGCAAAGAGTCAGAAATAACTGAGCGACTGAACAACAACTATTGGGAAGAGGAAGTTTGGGGTGGGGGTAAAGAAGAGAGAAACATACTTTTTTAAACTTCATAAAAGGTATAAAATTGATAATTAGCATAGATTCCTCCCAAGTAGAACAAAACTGAAAAATATTATATCTGATGGAAACCTGGTTTAACACATAATGAACATCTTTCAAAGCAACTGGCATACTTCTATGGCATCAATTTTCACAGTTTATGGTATCTCATTGCATAGATGTTCCATAATTTAATAATTAATAGTAACAAATTACTATCCCTCAACCAATCCTGGAAAGTTCTAATTTCCTCATGTGTTAAACTGGGATAGTAATAGGGCCCATATCATAGTATTGTTGTGAGAATTAAATAAGTTAATGTATGTGAAGCTCTTAAAACAGTGCCTGACCCACAGTAAGCATGATTATATGTCTCATCACTCCTACAGTAATTTTAGTCCCCTCTTTCCTACAATAATTCTACTTCTTGTTATCTCATGTTAGTATTATTTGCTCAATGCCTTAAAATAGTTCTGCCTACCAATACCAAATTTTCCTGAGGCACACTTTCCTGTAAAAAGGTCTTCAAAGGTTCATTCACCTATAGAATAAAGAACAAATTATTTTGTTTGACTAACTTAGGGTTTCATGTTCATTTTTCTGCCACTCCTCTTTCCCTTCTGCCAAATCAAACTACTTTCCCCCACACATATTTAATCTCCTGGAATTTGCTCCATGCTCTTCCCTTGGCCTGGAGCACCTTCCTAATTCCCATCTCTATTTTCTGCTAATTTTCAGTCTTCCATATGAAAGTAATTTCTCCATCCCATATACTCTCAAGGGATATAATGTATCTCACCATAGAGAAAATTTCAGATTGTGTGTTACATGATAGTTATCATATAAATCACCTTCTCCTCCTTAAGGATTTCAAAGTATCTGTGTCTCATGTCTAACTACACAGTTAACTTTATCTGTGTTTTGGTTTCTGTATTTGGCAAATAAATTTCAATATGTGCCTTACACAGTTTGCTGAAAAGATCAGAAATAGGAGAAAATGACCTATAAAAATGTCTGTAACATCTGTTGAAAGGATTTGTTGTTGTTTAGTTGCTAAGTCACATCCAACTCTGTGACGCCATGGACAGTAGCAGGCAAGGCTCTTCTGTCCACTATATCCTGGAGTTTGATCAAATTCATGAAAGGATTAGAAAAAGTATAAAATCACTAGTACTTGGTAGATATTCATTAAACAGAAGTTACAATTATTCTCCCTTGGAAAAATTTATAGTTTTGAAAAAATAACATGTATTTAAATAACTGGGCATGACAACAGATGACAATGAATTAGTTGGATGCCTACAACTATATACACAATTGTCTCGACTCTTAACCTTCCCTGAATGTGACTTTGAACAAAGGTTTGATAAATATCTTTTCAACAAGGCAAAGCAAATGTGAATATGAATATATATACATACAGATACAGTGCAATTAAGACCCTGAATCAACTAATCTCTAAGCATATAATTCTTCCTTGATAACACCATAAAATCTCCAATACTCTAAGTTCAAAGTATCAACTCATTGACAGGTAAGACTTCTTTTTAGTACTGAAGGAATAATGTTACTTCAAAGAGTACTATATAAAGTCTAATCTTTCATCCTTGACCCTCATCAGGGAAGAGAGTGGGTTCTGCCAGAGTTCAGATTCAATGTATTCCAGATCATATCAATTTCAACTTTTTATATTACAAATGCATGTACCTAAGTACAGGAATCCAGTGCTGAATGGACTGTTTTAATACACTGAAATTATACACAGCTTGTAGGATCTCAGATCCTAGATCATGGATTAAACTTGGGCCATGATAGTGAAAGCCTGGACTCCTAACCACCAGGCCAACAGGGAACTCCTCATAAGGTACAGTTTAAATAGGAACATATTTTCAGACCTTATTCAGTTTGGTGTGTTTACTATTTTCTTGAAACCATATCCATTTGAAGGCTCAGTTAATAATGCTATTAACTACTGATACATGCACTGGGTTGATTTTTAAACAGGACAAATGTTAGTAAAACTCACTACACTCTTTTGCATAACTGTACTGCCTAAACAGAAGAATAGTTCTGTTGATATTTAATTACTGAATACAATATGAATTGCAGCACTTCCCAATAAATTGAAGAGATGTTAAGTTAATAAAATATATTTCTTCACTTTAAATATTTTAAGGATTTTTTTTGAAACCTCCAGTGATCACAACCTTATTGCTATTAGAAAAAATTACATGTGGTGAGTTTCCTTATACCAGTTCCAAAAGATGATTT
The DNA here is from genome assembly GCA_006410675.1 of Oreotragus oreotragus. Classification (NCBI taxonomy): domain Eukaryota; kingdom Metazoa; phylum Chordata; class Mammalia; order Artiodactyla; family Bovidae; genus Oreotragus; species Oreotragus oreotragus. Next base: position 63,074 of record SJYX01014939.1, on the reverse strand, counting down.
CAACATGAATCAACAGAAATAGTTTCTTAAAGTAGGTCATTGCTATAGCAACCAGTGGGCAGTTTGGTATACTCCCCATAACAATGACCTACTTTCCAGCCTGTGCTAGAACAGCTTTATATAACTTGAATTTCTAGTTCTGTCTATAAAATAGTCTTAAAAAGGCAATAGTAAGATACAACATAATCCCATTCCTGCTAAAAACAAGGCATTATGAATTAACATGTATCATACCAAAATAAAGCCATCTGGTTCTGCACTTTAGTTTATAAAATATATCTTATCACATGCTCAACGATGAAAACTACTCTTCAAATATCTCAACCAAAACAATTCACTGCTGATCCTAGAGAACTGATTTACAGAATATAAATTAAGATCATTAAAACCACATGCAAAATATCTTCTCTTTCTACTCTTCCCCCTCATGAAACAACAGTTAGAGTGTTAAAAATAAAAAGTCTGGATATATTAACTATAATAAAAGAAAAAAATGGAGAGTCTCAGTCATTTAGAGTCTATGGTGATTCATTAGAAATTCAAAATTTATCAATATAAATAGTAATTTGTCTCTCCATAAACTGACTAAAGTTTACATATGCTTTTTTTCTGGTTTGTGACAAATTTTAGTGTTCTTATCTAACTTTACTCTAATTATCAGAATATTTGTGATGTATACTTTCCCTGAAGAAAATAGTTTAATATTGAAAGAGGATTAAACATATATTTTAGAAGCAAATTTCTTATTTTGCCAGGTTCTAATGGTTCATAAATCCGTGGTCTGATACCACAACACAATGTCACTTTTTATAACAAATATTTTTCACTGCCTCTTTTAAATTCTGAAATTCATAGGTAATATAACATCCTTATATACAATTTAAAAGCATTAATATAATGCTCCAATGTAACACATGGAGGAAGTTTAAGGAAAGTCATTTATAATTTAAACAGAAGTAACATTTACTTGCTGTAAGTAAATATCTGGGGATGAAACAAAAAGACAGTGAATTAACTGGATGCCTACACCTACACACAGAATCATTTAAAATTCAACAGCTACAAAAACAGAATGACACACCTGTATTATCGGTGACTAAAATACCATGAATAGTACTGCCTTTGGTAACATGCTTTTCTGTAATGTTAAGCAAGTTCTTGACAAAGTTCAGTCTTCCCTGATTTACATGGGTGATAAATATATTTTAGGAGCACTCGATGCATATTAAAATTGTGTAAAAAAATAACTAATGTTTACATGTAAAAAATGAATTTAGGTTCTAGATTCTGAAGACCATGAATAAGTTTTTCACTCATATGAAACATCTAGTAGACTATCTGAAAGTTATGTGGGACTCAGGACAACTATTTATTTTGAGAGATTGTCCTGAGCATTGGAAGAAGTTTTCCATTCTTGACCTCTCCTCACTAATTCTACTAGGACCTTTCAAACACTGTGACCCCCCAAAATGCCCCAATAAACTCCTAAAATATCTTCTAATTAGTGACATTATTAATTATTCACATAATTTTATTGATTTGAGGAACACATGATAAATGATAGGAAATGCCAACACTTATGGAGCTTAAAATCTAGAAAACAAACCTGAAAATGTACATGATACATATGAATGTAACAGAACCTGTTATGGTAGAATGTAATATATAAGAGACACGTATGAATATCATTAATTTGCTCTGAAAAATCAGGAGGGAGAAATCACTTCTGGATTTTTTTTTTTTGAGATGGGGAGAAACTGATGCAAAAAATTTCAAGGTGATGGTAGAAAGAAGCCTTGAAGCATTAATTTGATTGTAATAGATGAAAATAGGAAGGAAGAATATTGGCTACAGAATTGTAACTTTCTTAAAGACCAAGACTAGGCCTTTCTCACCAGTTTTAGTTAGTCAGGGAAGGTCCCAAGGCCAAACCAAACTTCAAGAAGGCAGAAGCATAAATTTTCTGTAAGTGAACAATAATATCTACTACAATATTCAAACCAACACTGAAATATATGTATTCATACTTTTTAATGAAGAGTATATTATAGCAGCACAGAAGAAATCAAACTGTGTATGTAGGCAGAGGAAAGGAGATAGGAGGCATGAGCAAGAAAACATTTGAGCAGTTTGGAATCAATAGGTGTTGATCATGAGAATCAAGTAGCAAAGAGCATTCAAAGCAGGGAAAACAGTATCCTTAAGTCAAGAAATTCAAAAGGGGACTACCACCTGGTAGTCCAGTGGCTAAGACTCTACGTTCCCAATGCAAGAAAGCTGGGTTCCATCTCCGGTTGGGGAACTATATCCCACACGCAGCAACTAAGACCCAGCACAGCCAAATAAATAAATAAATAAATATTTTAAAAAAGAAATTCAAAAGAACTGTGTGTGTTTGGGTGAAGGATGGATGGGTAGTGCGCAACTGGGAGAACGTATCATACTTTCCAACACTAAACTACTTCCCCCCAACACGAGTGTTAACATTTCAAAAAAATATTCAAAAATAATGTCAAAAGAAGCCTACAAATTTCTGTCACTGACAGGACACTGGACTAAGATACTCTAATGGAAATAACTAACAAGTTAACAAAAATAAATAAATAAAACTTCTAAACATAATTCACTGGACTGCCCCAAAAGTCTGGTGGGCTGCCGTCTATGGGGTCACACAGAGTCAGACNGAAGCCTACAAATTTCTGTCACTGACAGGACACTGGACTAAGATACTCTAATGGAAATAACTAACAAGTTAACAAAAATAAATAAATAAAACTTCTAAACATAATTCACTGGACTGCCCCAAAAGTCTGGTGGGCTGCCGTCTATGGGGTCACACAGAGTCAGACACGACTGAAGTGACAGCAGCAGCAGCAGCCCCAAAAGTAAGGAGGCATAAATAGGTTAAGCAGAGCGCTAAGGACAGCTTTAGCCCTGAGGATTTCTACAGATTCCTGGAAACCTTGAACATAATCCAGGCTGAGGAGGACAGGAGATAAAGCCCAGGCCCATTCAACTGAAAACACTAATAAAAGACCCTCAATATTATGCCTGAGCTTTGAAGAGCTCCATGCACAGCTCAACTGTACAGTAGACATAAACCTTAATAGGGCAGACTAGAACAGGAAGGAAACTTGCCTGTCTCTACTTGGTTAGAGCTGAAAGAAAATAAAATCTCCCATTCCTGAATGGAAAGGTTAAACACAGTGATTTTACAGTGGAGAAAACTGGCAAACACTACCTTAACCACATGATCAGAGCAAACATCACCAGTGATAAGTCAGTCGGTTATCAGGTACATCTTGATACAATACGATGAGATTTTTTTTTGTGATATTTTCCACAAAGTAATAATCCCACTCTAAAGATGAGAAAAACATTAGACAAAACTAAACTGAGGCTGGCTATTCTATAAGACAGATGACTAAATCAAAAAGGTCATAAAAAACAAGGGACACCTGAGGAACTGGCACAGAACAGAGGAGCCTAAGTGCAATGTGGTATTTTGGATGGAATCCTGGAACAGAAAAAGAACATTTTAGGAAATCTGAATATAGTCCAGAATTTAGCTAGTGCCATGATTTCTTAGTTTTGACAAAAATATGGTGTTAATGTTAAGATGTTAATATCAGGGAAAACTGGGTAGAGAGTAATCAGGAACTCTCTGTATTATATTTCCACATTTTCTACAAACCTAAAATTATTTATTTTATTTAAAAATTCCAGTGCATCCCCCCCAAAGCATAATCTCAATGCAAATTCATGGGATTTAAATGGTACCAATCACCTCAAGCATATCATTGCATTTAATGTGGTCCCAGGATGGTTATGATCTGAGATAACTGCCAAAAAAAAGTATAAATACTCTCTGGATTCTCAACTTCAACCAACACTTCATTTTCTACAGAAAAAGTTCTACCAAAATCAATCAACCAACCAACAAATCAATCATAAAATACATAAGGAAACAAGAATTTATTCCACAAGTTGCAGAATGAGAGGCCCAAATTTTACTGAGAATTTTCCAGAACCATTGAAAGATAGCAATTCAAGAAGTTCATGAATCTCATTGCCTCTCTCTTCTCACGTAAGAAGAGAGGGACTTGGAGCTGGAGATCGGAGGTGAGATGGAGAGAAGGGAAAATAAAAATAGAAAAAAGAACAAATAAAAATGAGCAGAGATACACAGATGGGGAGATGAGACAGTCAGAGAAAGATCCACATCTAGATATATCATATTGAAATCATGCAAAACAAAAGAAAAAGACATAAGACATAAGGCAGTCAGAGAACACTATACCCAATAAACAGAGAATATTTATTCAAGTATAAATGGAATACTCATGAAAATTGACCTGTACTAGGTCATAACACTATTAACAAATTTAAAGGAACTGGTATCTAGCATACATTCTGAAATTAAAAAACACTTCCTCAAACAATTTATAGGACAAAGAGCATCGCAATGGATTTCAGGAAATACCTAGAACTGACTGATAATGAGGAAAATATATCTAAAATGTACAGAATACAAAACAACAAAAAATGGTATATAAAGGCTTAAATGCTTACATCAGAAAAAAAAGGACTTGAAATTGAGTTAGGAAAACAGCAGAATAAATAAGTCCTAAAAAGAATTAACACAAAGAAGGAAATGATCTCTTTCCAGCCAGCACTGAGCAACAGGCATTTTTCTGGACAACTGGCACAAGCACCACAAGACCAGGAGCAAGAAAGCCCTACCAGGAAGCAGAAGTATGAGCTAAGAATCCCTGCTGCCAACACTAAGACTGATGCTGGCCTCATACACACAGTCCATGTGCAGGGAGGCAACAAGAAATACCATATCTTGAGGCTGGACATGGGGAAATTTTACTGAGGCTTGGAGTGTTGTATGTGCAAAGCGAGGATTAAAGATGTTGTTCACAGTGCATCCAGCGATGAGCTGGTCAGTACCAAGACCCTAGTGAAGAACTGCATCTTGCTCACTGACAGCACACTATTCTGAGAGAAGTAGGGGTCCCACTATGCACTGCCTCTGGGCTGCAAGAATGGAGCCAAGCTGACTCTCAAGGAAGAAGAGATTTTAAACAACAACAACAAAAAATGATCAAAGAAAATTCAGAAGAAATATGATGAAAACGAGAATGCCCGAATCACCAGTCTTCTGGCCAAGCAGATGACTATGTGCTAGACAGCAAGGAGCTGAACTTCCATCTGAAGAAAATTAAGGCCTAGAAAGGCAAACAAATCTTCCTCCCTCATACCTTAGCTCAAGTAATAAAGGTGTTTATTGTTCTAAAAAAGAAGAAATAGGAAAGATAGAAATGATCAAAGAAAAATGAAAAGCAGGAATTAGTGAAAAGAGAACATATATATAATAGAAACAAGCCAAAATTTATTGCTTGAAGAAACAATATTATACATATCTGACAAGGTAAATGAAGGGAAAAAATGAGAGAAGGCGAAATAAACAATATTAAGAATAAAAAAGAAGAGGGACTTACCTGGTAACCCAGTGGTTAAGACTGCATTCCCAATCCAGGGAGCACAGGTTAAAAAAAAAAAATTAAAATGAGGATATAATCTCAGATTGAGGATTAATCTCAGATAGGCTTCCCTGGTGGCTCAGAGGTTAAAGCGTCTGCCTCCAATGCGGGAGACCCGGGTTCGATCCCTGGGTTGGGAAGATTCCCCTGGAGAAGGAAATGGCAATCCACTCCAGTATTCTTGCCTGGAGAATCCCATGGACGGAGAAGCCTAGTAGGTTACAGTCCACGGGATTGCAAAGAGTCGGACACGACTGAGCGAGTTCACCTTCACCTTCAATAATCTCAGATACTGTAGGGATTAAGTGGAAAAAAAGACAGTATGAACAATTTTAAGGAAATAAATCTGAAAACTTTGATGAGGTAGATGAATTCCTTATCAAAAGTTACTCAGGAAGAAATTTAAAGCTCACCAGAACTGACTCAAGAGCAAAAAAAGAACATGAAATGGATCTCATAGCTATTAAAGAGATTGAATTTGTGGTTAAAAATCTTACATGAAAATCATAATAGTGAGTCAGTTATACAGATGAACTGTACCAAACATTCATAAAATAGTTTTAATTTTATAGAAGATTATAACCTCATACTGAGTATGGACAAAAAGGAACAGTCCTCAACTGACTTTATGAGATGAGATTTACTTGGATGCCAAAATCAGAAGAGATGCAGAAGGAGAAACTATTAAAATTCAATTTCCATTTTGCCTCAACAAACCAGGACTAGAAGATAACCTCCCTAATGGTGAAAAGGGCATTTACAAAAAGTATAGAAAACATTCTATTTAATGGCAAAATGTTTTAAGTATTTCTTTCAGTACTAGGAAGAAGACAAGGATGCCTGCCACTGTTTCTATTCAACTTAGTACCAGCAGGACTAACAAATATATTAAAAAGATCAAGAGATAAAAGGAAATGAAGAAACAAAAGCACAGTTATTTATGGATGGCATGAAAGTTGACACTATCAATATACAGAAAAATAATACACAAAAAATTATTAAAATTAATAATTAGAGTTTAAAAGGGTCAGGATCACTCAATCTCTGGAATCAATTTATACTAATACAACCTATGTAACTTAAGCCTCCCTGATCTCAAAAATCCCACAAAGCTATTTATAATCTAGAACTCTTACTCCTTGTCTATTTTTAGAAACCACAGCATTATGACTCTACCAGGTTAGGCCAAAATCAAGTATAAGATGTACTTCTAGGCTTTAAAGGATTTACATACAAGTAAATAAAATCTAACATGTGTTCAAAAGCATGCTTTTCTAGATCTATGTGCAATGCATCTCAGTAGTCTGTCTTATTTGAAATTTCTCTCTCTCAGAAAAAGACTAATTACATGTAAATTATATCTCAATAAAGCTGGGGAAAATATTTAATAATATTTTTATTTTCATATGTGGAAAATAAGGTTCGTGGTTATCAGAGAGGATAGAAGCACAATAAAGGCAAAGGGGGTCAACTGTACGGTGACTGTTTTCATGATGAGCAGGCTACAGTATACACATATATTGAATTACAAAATACAAAAGAAACTTCTGTGTTATAAACCAATTTACCTCAATAATAATTTTAAAAGATAGGAATCCTTTAAAAGGCTTTGTGCAAACACTGGGACACGATATGATAACTTTTAGAATAATTTCTTGGACTGATGAGTGGAAAATGAGTATCAGCAAAGGGCAGAAATAGGATGACTACTGAGGAGACTACTATACTACTCTAGAAAAGAGATGATGGTGCCATGAATAGGAGTGGTAACAGTAAAAATGATAAGAGCAGTTGGTATCTGGGTAGATATTCAAGTAATTCAGCAAAGAAAGTGGATTGTTAAATTTGGAGTCTAAGATAGAAGCGAAATTGCAAGATATAAAACTGGAATTCATCAGCACATAAATGGCAGTCATAAGGAGAAAGGAAAAGAACTGACAGAAGAAAAGGACCTTCACTTTGAATGGACAGAAGGACTGACAGGACAGAAAGAAGGTTGGAGAGACAGGAGAAAAAGAAGAGAAAGGACGGAATTAGGTCTGGATATACAGAAGCAGAGGATAAATATGTGTATTCCTAGAAGGAAATATGGGAAGAATGACTGATGGAAGAAAGGGAGGGAGAGAGGACAGATAAATGGGATAAAGATGTAATAACACATGAGAGAAGTAAGGATACGTGACAGAAAGAGGCAAGAGTATACGGGACAGAGAAGTAAAGACTGATGGGATAAAGAAGAATGAACATAGGATAGAGAAGAGGGTGAGATGGTAAAAGGGTCAAAAAAAAAAAGGGAGAAAAGATAACATGGAAATCAAACTGAAATTTGAGAATCCTAAGTCTGATGCAATTATCAGGAACAAAAGGGGTTAATTTTATGTAATTACTAAAAAGTGAGTTATGAACCAGTCATAGACCTCAAACACATCCCATTAATTTCATGGTTGAAAACAAATGTCTCATCTTTATAGATACTATATAACTACTTACAGAAGTTGTTTTATGCTTAGAGAGAGAAAACTGTAAGTGAAACTAAATGAACCCAAAGTATTCTCCTGTCACTTACTTGATAAACAGACTCATTTGGATTCATGTTAACTTTTATTCTCTTTAGAGATATTTGAGAGTTAACTGCTATTAGTAATAAATGTGAAGTTATATTCTAAGGTACATTCTTTCATTCATACAACCAACATCTGGGTATCTACACAGAACACAAAAAAATAAATCCAGGATTCCAGTTGGAGTCTCCAAGTTCAATGAGGGAATAAGATATGCACATTTATTACTCTATTAATACATCATATTATTAAAGTCCCTAACGTTAAAGGACATATAAAAGGAACGCAATTATTCTGAAGAAGATCCTTACAACTTTACAAAGATATAACTGATCTGGATCTACAGTATCTATCACAGCACTCTGTGACAGCAATTTAACTCAGTCTTTCTTGAAATATATTTTAACTTCTGAGGTTAATTTAAACTAGTATGGTTATGTAATATGTCTCCCTAATCCCCAAATCACAAAGGTACTTGAAATCTAAGACTTTTACTATTCCATGTGTATTTTTAGAAACCAGAACATTCTAACCCTATGAAGGTAGGCCAAATATCATATTGAAAATCTACTTCTAGGCTTTAGAGGATTAAAACGGAACTAAATAAAATTTGTGTAACACATGTACAAAAGCAAATGACAGCATTACATGTATTGGTTTTCTGATATTCCTACCAGAAAATTCTCTTCTAATAATGCTAGTTTCCTCTAGACATTAAGTCAAGATTTTTAGAGGTTTTCATGCTGGTAGTACTATGAAAAAGAAGAGGGGGAAATAGTGCCAGAGAAGGAAAAAACATGAAACAAGATGAAACAAGTACCCAAATGTTGCTCTCCAAATATCCTTCTCCAATAAGAAGAACCAGGATTCCACAGAGTGGTGGCTGATTTCAGAACAGAGCAAAAAAATATAAAAGATGAGCTGGAGCATCTCATGGTGCCAGAAAGTAAGGAAGTGCTAAAGAAAAATAAGATGAGTGCAAGTCTAAAAATAAGATGGATATCAAAGGTGGACCAATTTAAACAAAACAAACAGGAATGGTAATAGATTATAACCCAAAGAACAAAACAAACATAAATCCACAAATTTATAAATTATTGAATAATGAAATATGTGGAGGGAGAAGGAACAAGTTTTCAATTACAGAAGAAATCCAACTAGTAAATATGGAAGGGATGAAAAAAATCATGATTGGAATAGCACTTAATAACTGCTTCAATCAAGCAAGAGCCACCGATGAATATAAAAATTAGTATCTGAAATAATAAGAAAAATAATATTAATACAACCTCTGGTGGCTCAGATGATAAAGAAATCTGCGTGCAGCACAAGAGATCTGGGTTTGATCCCTGGGTAAGAAGATCTTCTGGAGAAGGGAATAGTACCCACTCTAGTATTCTTGCCTAGAGAATTTCATGGACAGAGGAGCCTGGCACGCTACACTCCATGGGGTCACAAAGAGTTGGACACAACTAGGCAACTAACATTTCACTTTTCATATAACCTCAACATATTTCTCCCAAAACATTTATTAATTACAAAGGAAAAAAACAGTAATCTTACAATAGAGAAACCCAGCAGACACTCTCTTAGCCAATGATCAACAGTAATATCACCAATAATAATACACATTGATACCATGTCTCCCGTCATATGAGAAAGCCACATCACTTGTGGTATTTTTCAAAAATGCAAAGCCTCAAGCACGAGAAAACATCAGATAAGTCCAAATTGAGGGACATCCTACAAAATGCCTAATTAGTACTTTTAAAACTCTTAAGGTCTTGAAAGACAAGGAAAGACCAAGATATTGTTACCAGCCAGAAGAAAATAAGGAGACATGCAATGGAGAATTCTAGACTGGACACTGAAACAGAAAAAGATGTCAGTGGAAAAACTGTGAAATTCATATAAAGTCTGTAGTTTCATTAACAGCACCGTACAAATGCTGATTTTCTACTGATTAACTATGCTGCTGCTGCTGCTAAGTCGCTTCAGTTGTGTCCAACTCTGTGCAACCCCAGAGACGGCAGCCCACCAGGCTCCCCTGTCCCTGGAATTCTCCAGGCAAGAACACTGGAGTGGGTTGCCATTTCCTTCTCCAATGCATGAAAGTGAAAAGTGAAAGTGAAGTCATTCAGTCGTGTCTGACTCATAGCTACCCCATGGACTGCAGCCTACCAGGCTCCTCTGTCCATGGGGTTTTCCAGGCAAGAGTACTGGAGTGGGTAGCTGTTCCCTTCTCCAGGGTATCTTCCCAACCCAGGGATCGAACCCAAGTCTCTTGCATTGCAGGATTCTTTACCAGCTGAGCCACCAGGGAAGCCCAAGAATACTGGGGTGGGTAGCCTATCTCGTCTCCAGGGGATCTTCCTGACCTAGGAATAGAACCAGGGTCTCCTGCATTGTAGGTGGATTCTTGACCAGCTAAGATACCAGGGAAGCCATTTACATAAGCACTATGTAACTATACTATTAGTTACTGATTAACTTAGTAACTGATATTGATTAACTATACTATGACTATATAAGATATTAACATTAAGAGATGCTGGGTGAAGCGTACACAATAACTATTATTTTTGCAATTCTTAAATAAGTCTAAAATTATTTTCAAAAAAAAAAAAAACCACAGATGATTGAGAGCACTGCATCCTGAAATAAACAGGTTTGGAAAGTTCCTTCCTACATGAATATTACTTTCACATCTCTACCAGTGGTGGTTGGATGGCATCACCAACTGAATGGGCTTAAGTTGAGTAAACTCCAGGAGACAATGAAGGATAGGGAAGCCTGGCATGCTGCAGTCCGTGGGGTCACAAAGAGTTGGACAAGACTTAGCAACTGAACAGGTAGTATCCACTTACAGTAGTGAATGCCAAGTATGGGGGAAAGGATGGATGTTTTATGGGCTAACTGATAAGATTTCATTAATAAGGCAATACTCAACAAGGTTCTGAAATGAGATTACACTAAAGCCTTTGACTATGTAGATCACAACAAACCGGAAAATTCAGAGAGATGGGAATACCAGACCACCTGATATGCAGGTCAACAAGCAACAGTTAGAACCAGACATGGAACAATGGACTAGTTCAAAATTGGGAAAGGAGTACGTCAAGGCTGTATGTTGTCACCTGGCTTATTTAACTTCCATGCGGAGTACATCATGGGAAATGTCAGGCTGGATGAAGCACAAACTGGAATCAAAACTGCCAGGAGAAATATCAATAATCTCAGATATGCAGATGATACCAACCTTATGGCAGAAAGCAAAAAGCAACCAAAGAGCCTCTTGATGAAGCTGGAAAAGGAGAGTAAAAAAGCTGGCTTAAAACTCAATATTCAAAAAACAAATATCATGGCATCTTGTCCCATCACTTCATGGCAAATAGAAGGGGAAACAATGGAAACAGTGAGAGACTATTATCTCGGGCTCCAAAATCACTGCAGATGGTGACTGCAGCCATGAAATTAAAAGATGCTTGCTCCAGTGGCCACAGGACTGGAAAAGGTCAGTTTTCATTCCAATTCCAAAGAAAGGCAATGCAAAAGAATGCTCAAACTACCGCACAATTACTACCTCCCTGATGGCTCAGAGGTTAAAGCGTCTGCCTGGAATGCGAGAGACCCAGGTTCGATCCCTGGGTGGGGAAGATCCCCTGGAGAAGGAATAGGCAACCCACTCCAGTACTCTTGCCTGGAGAATCCCATTGAGGGAGGAGCCTGGTAGGCTACAGTCCATGGGGTCACAAAGAGTCGGACACGACTGAGCGACTTCACCACACAGTTACACTCATCTCACACGCTAGTAAAGTAATGCTCAAAATTCTCCAAGCCAGGCTTCAGCAATATGTGAACTGTGAACTCCCTGATGTTCAAGCTGGTTTTAGAAAAGGCAGAGGAACCAGAGATCAAATTGCCAACATCCGCTGGATCATGGAAAAAGCAAGAGAGTTCCAGAAAAACATCTATTTCTGCTTTATTGACTATGCCAAANGACAGAGGAGCCTGGTGGGCTGCAGTCCACGGGGTCACAAAGAGTCGGACACGACTGAGCGACTTCACTTCACTCCACTTAGAGCAGCTAAAAGCTGCTAAAGCTACATGCATCAACAACAATAAATATATACCTATTTTATTCACAGAAAACAACTTGTCACTGTACTTTACCTCTAGGACATTATCTCTGAAACCTGAAGAATCACTGCTTACGTCAGGAACAGAAGGCAGACAGACCCTGAAGGTGGAGCCCTCTGCGCTTGAGGTTGATCAGGGTGTCCTGGATGAAGAATCTAGGTATAAAATGTTTGGTTTACTGTAGCCTAATCATCTGAGTAATTGGTGGGAAATAATCATGCTCTGTGGGGTCTGTTTTTATGAATTCAGTCTCATTGTATCATGAATCTGATGAGCAAACACAGGGAGACTCTACATATTCTAGGCTGTCCCTAAAAGTGAATCTTTGTTATCCAGGCTATACAATTTATTACTTATTTTGAAGATATGTCTGAATTAACAGGGGTGTGACTCGGTTAATTCATTGATTTTGTAACCTTGACAAGTCCCTTTAATCTCTCTCAGTGTCAGGCTTTTCCGTGCCAACGTGGGGCACTGTGATAGCATCCAACCTGTCTACATAATAGGAGTCATGAATAGATAGTATATTTGAACACACAGAGAATTTGTATTGTGTATAAATCCAGGGTCATCATTAATACTTCAGTGATAGTCGTGAAGCTTATAACCATGAGAACAAATTTTATGTTGGTAAAGGTCATTACAAACTAGATTTTTATTGAAAAATAGTAGGTCAGAAAGCTGAAAGAGTTAAAAATACATCCCCAAAGGTGTTATCTGGCAATGAAAACTTTATTAAATTTCTGATTAAATATTCAGATATTCTTTTTTATTGAGTATTTTTCCATTTAATATTCTTCAGGTGAAGCAGTGTGCATCTGGTCTCTTCATTGGTTTTCCCTTTCTTTGCAGGGCTGATAATGAGCAATACTCAAGTTTTCGTGAACCGAAAAATTCCACATCAGACATAGAAGTAGCTGAAGTGGCATATGATGCAGAAGACTAATGCGACTCCAGTGGTTCCTTCCATTTTTACGTTCCTGTGAATTTAGAATAGAGTGACAAATATTTAAAAAGAAAAAAGAGACTGAAGCATCTACATTAAACAGCCAGATTGCACATGTATAAAGTTTACATGAAGGAAAATTTAAGTTATTGGTGTAGGAAATACAGTCACTGTTACTTTAAATTGTCTTTTAGACAAACTTTGTATTTAATACACTAAAAAACATCTAGTTAAGAGTTCTGTCATAAGGCCCACATCCTTAAATACTGCATATAAATCATTTTGGTATTTTGCCAATATATTGATCCAGACTAACATGGGTGAGCGCACTGTGTGTGTATGTCTTTAAGTCACCAGTTGTATTAGTTCGGTGGACATAAATTGCATGTTGCTGTCTGTTGAATATATGCTTCCTTGTGTCTCTGACCTGATATATTTTTATTAATGGTTTAAATGAGTGGTAAAGATGAGTTTTAAATATTGACGTATTTATCATCTCTAAATGAAAGTTGCTTATTTGGAATGTTACTATTTACAAGAAGAAAACTTTCTAGTACCAAAGCAAAACTCTGAAAGAGCTATAATAACATAGCTAAAGTGATAAAATAGCTTTGATTTGAAAAGCAAACTCATTAATATCCAAATACTATAATAAGTGTACCAGTGTATTACGTTACACTTATTTATTTTCCATGTAATCTTTATCTTAAATCTCTACCTATAGAATCAATGGGTTTGCCTTTTTCAGAACACTACCTCTTTTAGCTAATCAGGGCATACTCTTTTGAAAATACAGATTCTAAGCAAATAGGCAGTCATACAAAAAAATAAGAGAGAAAAAGCCATATATCCTGCAGAGTTCCTATGTCAGCTCCTAGCATTGCATTTTTATTTCTGTATATGTAAACATGTTGCTATAATGTCTTGATGCTGATTTTCTTCTTAATATATTTAGCTAAGTGATGCACTTTATGATAATTAAACTCCTTTGTGCCAAGTTTAATTGGTGAATTTCTTTAGTAAGTGGAGTTAGGAAAAAGAATTATAGTGCCTTCACTATTTCATCTTTTACAAAAGTCTCCTATAGTCCTGTGAGTCTGCTTTATGAAAAAGATGTTTATTTCAGCTTTGCATATAGTTGTCAAAAGTGCCTTGTTTCATTTTATAGTATGAAGTTACTCATTTTATTTCTGCTGTTTTACATATTGCTGTTAATAAATCATTCTAGCATTTTGAAATTCCAGTTGGTATATTGAACTGCATATGCTTTCTAAAAACTGAAGGAAACTTATTGGGGAATTAGAATAACAATCTCTATTTTTTCCCTCCTCTAAAATTTGTCAGTGTCTTGACGTACAGCATATTAAGATGCGGTTGTTTAAAATTCTACTGACATAGATAAACAGATACAATGGCTATTGTTAGTCTTGGCCTAAAAAGGAGACTGCTTTTTACCAAAGTACCAAAACTTTTTTAAAGTTTTCATCAAAATGGACAGGTATGCTTTATCTCAGAATATTTTCGACAGATTGTATTAGAAATGTGTTTCCTATCCTGGGAAACAGAAAGAATATAATAAAATGATCTACTTGTTCATTTCAAAATGTTTAAAAAGGCTTAAAGAGAACAATCATTTAAATTAATACCGTTTTTAGTCTATTAAAACATGATAATAAATTTCAGGTATTATAGTGCTACATATATATCTGTTTTAAAGTGAACCATACACTTTCAAAATCTGGCCTTTCAGAAGATTGTATTTAAAACTTAAATGGGTGAAGAAAAACTCTTGTTAATTAGGGAAATCACTATTATTTATATATATTTAGAATTTTTTTATTTTTATATGCATTTTATTCCTAGTATTATATTCATTTAATAAATTATTTTTTCAGTAAATAGTAGCTGTCTTGTCAGATTGTGAATGCCATTTTTCCCCTCCAGCTTCTGTGTTCTTATTGTCCCTACAATTACTGTAAATTGAACTGCAGTGACTAACCCAACAGGCATTTGCATTCCTCTTCTTCGCCAGCTCAAAAATAAGAGCTGGGGAAGTTTGTTTTCTCGGCTCCCCTGCAGCCAGGTTTGAGACTGCCCCACACGGGGACATTTGCTGGCAGCTGCGTCTGCTGCGTTGCACAGTCTGTGACTTTCCTTTCAAGTTTATGGTTTATATTACTGATCATTTTAAGTCTCTGTGAATAGGTGCAGGGAACTTCAAATGTAACCAATATTTATTAAAAATACGAACATAACTGAAACAGAAAACATTCTGTGAATAGTTTTTTAGTTTTTTAACCTTTTGAAAATTAAGTCCATGTATAAGAAACACAACCATAAAATTCAGCATTTAGAATGTGTTCTATCTACTAAGATTAGCCATTTAAAGCACATTCATTTAGAAAACCATGGTCAGGGACATGCCCAGTGGCCATGACTCTGCACTCCAGTGCTGGGTCCTGGGTTCAGTCCCCGGTGAGGGAGCTAGCTCCCACACACCAGCACTAAGAACCTGTGTGCCACAGCTAAAGACTCTGCCTCACACCTGAGACGCAGCGCAGCCAGATCAGCAACAGCTTTTTTTTTTTAAATCAACAAATGTTTATTTAAAGAAAGGAAACACGGTCCAGAGATAAACCATGTGGTTTACTGCACATGTCTGTGAGACCAGAAGGAAACAGTGGCCTTAGGTCCACGAATAGTCTGGTTTTGAAATGGGTTTTTATTCCAGAGATGTTAAAACAAGTTTGTATTCCCAGCTAGTAAAGGATTCTAAATTTTCTGGCAGATTTTCAAAGAGCTACGTATCTGATCCACATTTTGATTCTTCTTAGAAGTAGCTTTGTTCCGTTGCTGTTTGTTTCGATGCTGTTGGCTTGTACTGGCAAAGACGGTCACCAAAACTTGTATTTTCAGTGCATGTGTGTTTAAAACCGATGTCTTTGTCACATTGTGTACCTGTTATGAGAACTCATGGCAGAGAATTCTCTTAGGTCTCAGTTCCAGTAAAACCTGTGCTTCTCCTTCTCCTAAACAAGTGGTTTGTTTTTATCTTAATGACTATCTTAATATCTTGTTTTGTTTTCTGGGCAGCTCTAAGCCAAATGATGGTTCACCCATAGCTACTGTATAGAAGCTTATGAGTTATGCTTTTGTGTAGTGAATATGACTTTATTTTTCTCTCATTTTCTCAACTCCAATTTTCTTCACTATTTAACTTATTCAGTTAGAGCAGATGTATTTTTGTTCCAGTAAAGTCTCGGGCCTGAATATTTCAGACTACGTTAGATAAGAATTTGCCATAGCCTGCGTGAAACAATTCTTGGACCTTAAGTGATACCAGGAACTATGCAGATTACTTTAGAAGGTGCCTTTGAGTAAAATCAGTAAACGTGAGTGCAAATTTAGACATGCTGTCTGTTGGCAGCTATTGGTAGCTTCTTGGCCAGAGCACAGTATTAATAAGCTCGAGTTATGGTTTTAACTGTTGCCTCAAATTAGAGCACCTTCTGGTCCTTGGCCGGTTCAGGCCTGCTGCTGCCCGATCTTCCCATAACCTCTGTCTAGAGAGCCATACCCAAGTCCTACCTGGGTCCTCTCCTCCAAGTCTCAGGTTCAATGTTACCTCTTCAAGCAACACAAAATAGTCCTCAAAACAGTCATTTCCATGTCAATTTTCTTATTATCTGTTCCACTTGCCCACCTCGCCCAAGCTTGCCCCAAAAGGCAAGGCTTTGCCTATTTTCCTCTAATCCCTGCCTGCCCCACAACGACCAAGCTTAGAAAGAAATGACAGATGCTCAAAATATTTCTTGAATAACCTAAGTTAGGATAATAGTAGAGAAAACAGAGGTTAAGTCTTGGGGATTAATACTTCTGTGGGTTGCTGCGCTGCCAACCGAGGAAGAAAATAATGCAGGAAGAGGGGGGTTTAGGGGCTAGATTCAGCTTGGGACACACTGGATTTGAAATACGATAGGTCGTTCAAGTGGAGCTCTCGAGCAGGCATCCAAAATTCAGAGGAACGGTCTGCCTTGCAGAACTCAAGTCAGGTTCATAAGGATTAATTGTTCTTCACACCCGTTGCCTAGTCTACATTGATCTAAACCCTGTCAGGGCCTCGCAGGTTAGCAGTGCTAAAATGAACACCAGAAACGCATGACCCCAAGAGTACTACTGTGACAAGCATCAGAAATACACTTCATGGGTCCAGCTGTCTCATCCAGATAGTTTGTTTTTCATTCCAAAAGTAATTTGTAATCAGAGAGAACCGTGTTTCTCTTCTTCCTTTAGAGGGGACACAATAAGAGCACCATACCACAGTTTTGTCTTGTTTGGGCTAATTTTAATATTTAGCATTTAAAGTAAAGGTTAAGAAAAATTCAAATATACAGTAAAATTTAAATACTTCAACCTCACTAGTAGTCAGATATAGTTGCTATTTTTTTAATGTATTTTCACTAGAGTTGGAGCAATGAAGTCTGTATTGCTGGTAGGAGGACTGGTTCAAGAATAGCATTTCTGGAGTTGATTTGACTACATACAAACAAACTACTAAAAATGTTCATAGCCTTCAATCTAGCAATCACACTCTGAGGAACTTATACAAAAGAAATGTATGTGATGTTTAAACATTTTGCTTAAAGAATATACATCACATTTATCTTGAACACGTCAGCCAGTTTCCAGTACTGAGGGGATTTTGTCAAATATTTTGTGATAGATAAAAAGTGGACTTCTTTGTACCCAATAAAGCAATGTTACAGAAGATTTAAAGATATTCATGATATAATTAAAAGAAGCAGACTTCAAGATAGTATTATCTCACTTTTAGAAGTAAAAAGGTGTTCAACGTTTATGCATTTGTATACAGAAAAAATCATAGTCATGGTTATCTACTTGATGGAATTATGAAGGAATCTTATTTCCTTCCTGTCATGAATCTGTATTCTCTCTCTTTTCTATAATAAGCATGTACTGGAAAGAAGTCTTTGTAATTTTTAAATTATTTTCAAAATAGCAATTAGTTTGTGCATTACCCCATCATCTACAGTGTGTTTGCCTCGAGGCCAATTCCTTCATCTGCTTCACTCCTATCAAAGGAAGACGGTGCCATCCACACTGTGGCACTGTGGTGGAAACCCTCAATTGGTCTGTCCCATAGCAGGCACTCGTGAAGGAACAGACTCTGACAAATGCGTCACCTTGGCCCTTCAGGAGTCTACCTGTGACCAGGAGAAACACTGGAAAGCCTTCATTAAACTGACACTGGTGGACGGACTGAGTCATTAATTAACTAACCATCATTTACCCTATATTCCATTCTTTACAAAAGTCTCGACTTAACTTTCATCTCTAACTAATCTGCTTTCCTGAAGCCCTGTGCATGCGTGATGAAGCCATTCCATCATTTACCCTATATTTTACATTTTGTAAATTTGAGTAGGCTCTATCTGGTTTACAAATGGTTTTTGTTCTAACCACGCTTCCCCATGACTTAATCCATTGAGACTGCATGTTAAGGCCCTCAGTCATGTCCGACTCTGTGACCACATGGACTGTAGCCCTCCAGACTCCTCTGTCCTTGGAAGTGGGTGGGTTGCCATGCCCTCCTCCAGGGGATCATCCCCACCCAGGGATTGAACCCACCTCCCCTCTGTCTCCCACGCTGGCAGGTGGACACTCACTAGTGCCACCTTGGGTAGACGATGTTCTTTCAGATTAATCTTAAAAAGCCTTTCAATATATAAGATAATAGAAATCTGCATAATGATTGCAACGGAACAATTTATAAAGTTTGAACTGGTGATTAAGCAAGAAAAATGTAAACCAAATATTTGTGTGGACAAACAGGGCTTCAAAGGGCTTCCCAGGTGGTGCTAGTGGTAAAGAACCCATCTGTCAACACAGGAGACATGAGAGACTCAGGTTCGATTCCTGGGTTGGGAAGATCCCCTGGAGGAGGGGATGGCAATCCGCTCCAGTCTTCTTGCCTGGAGAATCCCATGGACAAAGGAGCCTGGCGGGCTACAGTCCATGGGGTCGCAAAGAGTTGGACAGGACAGAAGCGATTCAGCACGCATGCACAGGGCTTCAGGAAAGCAGATTAGTTAAAGATGAAAGTTAAGTCGAGACTTTTGTAAAGAATCAAATGGGAGATTTCCAAGTGAGCCAGGCCAAGCACAAAGAGATGATACAGATCTGGAATCTCCTCAAAAATGACATGTCGGGCCACCTCAACTAAATGGGCCCACAAGCAGTGCAGATGGTTTGCCAGAAGGATAAAGACTGCTTCCAAGCCAGCCTCCAGCCTGGCGACTCAGGCAGCAGACTCGAGGCAACAAGTGCACCAAGTTACGGAAGCGGAGAAACTGCCAGGTCCCTCCCTGTGCCTGGTCCACCAGCTGAAGCGGAGCCAAGTCAGCCCACCTACCGCCACACAAGGGAACCCTTGCCGCGACACCATTACCTGAATGTCTTCATGCATTCATGTTTCACAAAAGACTATCAATCACCAGCTCTAATTTTATACTCATTAATCAAAAGAAGGGCTGTGCTTTTGCCTAAAACAGATTAATAATGCTTTACTTATGATAAATGGACAGGAGTTGGAAGACAGAGGAAGAAGTGAAAGCTAGCCCGAGGTGAGGTGATGAAAGCGTGCGTAATAAGGGAGAGCAAGTTACAGCAGCATATGGGCTCAGGCCCCAGAAACGAAGGAAAGGTGAGCAGAAAAACATGCCCCAGAAATGAAGGAAAGGTGAGCAGAGAAACGTGGTGGGTAAGAGTGGAACAGATAAAACCAGGAGGGCACTCAGTGTGGGAGGCTGATAATTCAGTTTCAGACCTCAATCCTTTAGCTACTCCATCAGTGATTTCTTTACAGGATCTTGGAGACACTGGTTTTATGGTACGTGAATGACTTTATGTTCAAAGTAAGATTTTACTGTATGTGTTGAAAGATGTAAATAGGTTTAGAAATGTCTTTCAGTTTTTAGCTAGGCAATACATTAATTTCTCCTTTATGGAGGAATCTTTGTGGTTGATACAGCGTGTGTGTGTGTGTGTGTGTGTGTGTGTGTGTGTGTGTGAGTGACTCAGTCGTGTCTGACCCTTTGCAACCCAATGGACTGTAGCCCACCAGGCTCCTCTGTCCATGGAATTCTCCAGGCAAGAACACTGGAGAGGGTTGCCATGTCCTTCTCCAGGGGATCTTCCCAACCCAGGGACTGAACCCAGGTCTCCTGCACTGTAGGCAGATTCTTTACCATCCGAGCCTCCAGGGAAGCCCCTGAAATAGTTTGCATGGATATATTCATAACGCCATCCTCAAAATATTTTGTAAAAATCTGTGGGGTTTACTTTTCTGAACATGTCATATCTACAAAATGTTTCCTTATTTTCTCCAGTTCTTGGAACCCCAGAACCTTCCAAGTTCACTTATCTCTTAATCCGAAGCTAGTTAAGAATATACTTTAAGCAGACCTAAGCTTGGGTTCTTGCTTCTTACCAAGTAAAGCAAACTACCTCTGCTCTCTGAGCCTCAGCGCTCCTCTGAAACAGAGATAATAGGAATGCTCACCAGCTTTGTTAGTTGAAAGGAGAACACGTGGGAGGGTGTGTCGAGCTTGCAGCTGTGGACCTGGCACCCCCCGTGGCCTGGAACCAGCCGAGCCCAGGGCAGCGGGGGGCTTGCACGGGCGCCTCATGCAGTGCCCACCAAGCTGTGTCCCTGAGAGGTCGCAGTTCAGCCGCAGCGGGAGAGTTAAGAGGAGGAGAGAAAGCGCCCTGAAATGCTGAACTGTCCACATTCCTACCGCTCACAGTTTTCTTTCCCACAGTTTTCTTTGGTGATGGTGGGATCTCGGCTTGAATCTGTTCACAGACATGCACGTTAAGGCACCCTAGTGGACAGTTAATATGAGATCACCTCCTCAAGGTCGCTGCTCACTCCGCTTCCTACTTCTTAGTCATACTAGCCTTTTCAACACCTGGAATGTTCTACTTGCCTACCCCAAACCTTCCGGGACAACATTTTCACTACATTTGCTTTCAATACAAGAATAAAGCCAAAACCTACAGAAACCTCAACTTCCTGCTTCTGCAGTCTGCCCAATAAATCTTGTTTTATGAGTGATGCTTACAAACTGTTCTATAAACACTGAAATTTAAAATGTAAATACATAAAGCAAATAGGCATATTGTTTAAGGACACAAAGAAAAAGGGAAATGAGAGAAGCTGATTTGTTGTCAGATATCAAATTCCTTCGAACATTGTTGGAAGCGTTTTTCTTTTGGTTTAGTCTCCCCTTTCAAATCTGTCAGAGGAATACTATTGATTCAGTGTGCTGTCAAGGCACAAGAATTTGATACAGAAGTCACTTCCTAAATTTATTTTCAAGGCACAGAACAGCCACCGTGACCAGACAGACAGTATGCCTTGTGCCTTGGTCAGTGCCTTACTCAATTGCATAGAGAGTTTTTAATTCTAAAATGTTTGAAAGCAAATATTATTTGAGTAATGTTATTCCATTCTTCGTTCACAAGCTTCTGCTAAGAAGTGACATCATCTAAGAAATTTGTATTTTGTGATATGTAAATAAGAATTTCCTTGTGTACAGTGTACATGCTAAGTTGCTTCAGTCGTGTCTGACTCTTTGTGACCCCATGGACTATAGCCCGCCAGGCTCCTCTGTCCATGGGATTCTCTAGGCAAAGATCCTGGAATGGATTGCCATTTCCTCCTCCAGGAGATCTTCCCGACCCAGGGATCAGACCCACATCTCTTACGTCTCCTGCATTAGCAGGCGGGTTCTTTACCACACCCCACCTGGGAAGCTCTAAGAATTTCCTTAAATTTAACCAATTTAATCATGAAAGCCTTGCCCATGGCTATAGCATTTCTGGAAAAATGATGGCAACAAAAACACAATCTATGCTGGCCTTGGATTCTGTCTACAGAAATATCAAAGGAACATTTTAGACTTTGCTCTCAGTTACCCAGTGTTTTGTGGTCTGTTTGCCCACCTGAACGTAGGGCCTGTTTTTGACATGTGTGCGATGAACAAGGCCATTCCTGACCCAGCCACTTCCGCAGGCACCTCTGAGAGCCCTCGACTCCAGATGTGCTGTCTTCCAGCTCTGCATGGCGAGTCTCCACCAGGATGCCCGGAAAGTGGGCCCCCAGCACCGTGTGCATGCCTCTAGCACGGCGCTTACTGCTTTGGGTTGTACTTGTTTAAGGCCATTCCCCATGCAGACGCTGAACACATGCATGCCAGAGGCTCTACAGATATGTGTTTCATATGAATGGTGGATTAATCTTGGAAATTAAAAGTAAGTTAAAAATAAGGTATTTGAACTTCTTAGCCCTCAGACAATTAATGCCTTTTGATCAATATGGACTCAGAGGGTCTAGAAGTACTTTGAGAATTGGCTGGTTTAAACTGACCCTCAGCATGAATCCCGTAGGTAACAAATCTGCCTTTCCCCCCAGAAGCTACTGAGATTCAAAAAGCTCTTCCACAGTGGTTGAGGGGTGCAAGTTTGCAGACAGACTCTACTTCGTTAGCTCCGAATCCTAGAACGTTCACGCCTGATGGAGCCCATCAAGTCAGTCTTCTGTTCCAAACCCCTCATCTTTCAGGTAAAACCTCACACCAGGAAGATTACCTGAATGCCGATCGAGCGGTAGAACGCTGTGGACAACAGCTCTCTTTGGTTCCCAGCCTGGCGCTGTTGTGTTTGGTCATGTCCATAAAGATGGCATGGATATTGGATCATAGCCACTATCTGTGTGTTAACTTTTTCACAGCCACTGGAGAGAGGTTCTCAATTTTGCCCTTGGTTCCAGACTCCAGTTCTACCTTTTAGGCTTACATCGATGGAAGAGGTTGCTGAAGAAAGGTCATGCAACATATTCTAAGTAATTACTTATTTAGTTGGAGTGGAGTTGCTTTACAATGCTGTCTTAGTTTCTGCTGCACAGCAAAGCGAGTCAGCCATATATATACACATATGTATGTGTGTATAGGGGATAGACTACATATGTATGTGTATATACACCCTCTGCCTTGTAGTTCATGCAGCACATTTTATTCTTTTTAATTGGAGTGGAGTTGCTTTACAATGTTGTGTCCGTTTCTGCTGTGCAGAAAAGTGAATCAGCCACATATACACATATATTCCCTCTTCCTTGGGTTTCACGGGTCACATTTTAATACCACTAAGTGTGAGTGCGTGTGTGCTAAGTTGTTCCAGTCCTGTCCGGCCCTTTGCGACCTCAGGGACTGTAGCCCACCAGGCTCCTCTGTCCATGGGATTCTCCAGGCAAGAACACTAGAGTGAGACACCGTGTCATCCTCCAGGAGATCTTGCGGACTCAGAAATGGAACCTGCGTCTCTTACATCTCCTGCCTTGGGAGGCGGGTTCTTCACCACTAGAGCCCCCTGGGGAGCTCAGTATCCATAAGCAGAGTCAGTAGCTTGCAGCCTGAGCCTGGATGCAAGCATTCTATCCTCCTTCCTGATGGCTTTGAGAATCGCTGTCCATTCCAATGCTAGAAGCTCACAGTTAAGGAGCGCTGTGGCTCTGAAGCTGTGAAAGTGCTGCACTCAGTATGCCAGCAAATTTGGAAAACTCAGCAGTGGCCACAGGACTGGAAAAGGTCAGTTTTCATTCCAATTCCAAAGAAAGGCAATGCCAAAGAATGCTCAAACTACCACACAGTTGCACTCATCTCACATGCTAGTAAAGTAACGCTCAAAATTCTCCAAGCCAGGCTTCAGCAATACATGAACCGTGAACTCCCTGATGTTCAAGCTGGTTTTAGAAAAGGCAGAGGAACCAGAGATCAAATTGCCAACATCCGCTGGATCATGGAAAAAGCAAGAGAGTTCCAGAAAAACATCTATTTCTGCTTTATTGACTATGCCAAAGCCTTTGACTGTGTGGATCACAATAAACTGTGGAAAATTCTTCAAGAGATGGGAATACCAGACCACCTAACCTGCCTCTTGAGAAATCTGTATGCAGGTCAAGAAGCAACATTTAGAACTGGACATGCAACAACAGACTGGTTCCATATAGGAAAAGGAGTACGTCAAGGCTGTATATTGTCACCCTGCTTATTTAACTTATATGCAGAGTACATCTTGAGAAACACTGGACTGGAAGAAACACCAGCTGGAACCAAGATTGCCGCGAGAAATATCCATTACCTCAGATATGCAGATGACACCACCCTTATGGCAGAAAGTGAGGAGGAGCTAAAAAGCCTCTTGATGAAAGTGAAGGAGGAGAGCGAAAAAGTTGGCTTAAAGCTCAACATTCAGAAAACGAAGATCATGGCATCCGGTCCCATCACTTCATGGGAAATAGATGGGGAAACAGTGGAAACAGTGTCCGACTTTATTTTTCGGGGCTCCAAAATCACTGCAGATGGTGACTGCAGCCATGAAATTAGAAGACGCTTACTCCTTGGAAGAAAAGGTATAACCAACCTAGACAGTATATTCAAAAGCAGAGACATTACTTTGCCGACTAAGGTCCGTCTAGTCAAGGCTATGGTTTTTCCTGTGGTCATGTATGGATGTGAGAGTTGGACTATGAAGAAGGCTGAGCGCCAAAGAATTGATGCTTTTGAACTGTAGTGTTGGAGAAGACTCTTGAGAGTCCCTTGGACTGCAAGGAGATCCAACCAGTCCATTCTGCAGGAGATCAACCCTGGGATTTCTTTGGAAGGAATGATGCTAAAGCTGAAACTCCAGTACTTTGGTCACCTCACGTGAAGAGTTGACTCATTGGAAAAGACTCTGATGCTGGGAGGGATTGGGGGCAGGAGGAGAAGAGGACGACCGAGGATGAGATGGCTGGATGGCATCACGGACTCGATGGACGTGAGTCTGAGTGAACTCCGGGAGATGGTGATGGATAGGGAGGCCTGGCGTGCTGCGATTCATGGGGTCGCAAAGAGTCGGATACGACTGAGCGACTGAACTGAACTGAAACCATTTTGACTTTATTTTTGTATATAGTACAAGGGAATGTTCTAATTTCATTGATTTACATGCAGTTATCCAGCATTCCCAACACCATTTACTGAAGAGACTGTCTTTTCTCCATTGAATATCTTGCCTCCTTTGTCATAGATTGACTGTAGGTGTGTGGGTTTATTTCTGAGCTCTCTATTCTAGCCTGTTGAACCATATATCTGTTTTTGTACCAATACCATATTGTTTTGATTGCTGCTGTTTTGTAGTATAGTCGGAACTCTGGGAGGGTTATGTCTCCAACTTTGTTCTTTTTCCTCAGGACCGCTTTGACAATTTTAGGTCATTTAGGTTCCATTTAGGTCATATAAATTTGAGGATCATTTGTTCTAGTTGTGAAAAATGTCATGGGTATTTTGATAGAGTTTGCATTAACTGTGTAGATTGCTTTGGGTAGTATGACCATTTTAACAATACTAATTCTTTCCAACCAGTCCATCCTAAAGGAGATCAGTCCTGGGTGTTCATTGGAAGGACTGATGCTGAAGCTGAAACTCCAATACTTTGACCACCTCATGCGAAGAGTTGACTCACTGGAAAAGACCCTGATGCTGGAAGGGATTGGGGGCAGGAGAAGGGGACAACAGAGGATGAGATGGCTGGATGGCATCACCGACTCAATGGACATGAGTTTGAGTGAACTCTGGGAGTTGGTGATGGACAGGGAGGCCTGGCGTGCTGTGATTCATGGGGTCACAAAGAGTCGGATACGACTCAGCAAACTGAACTGAATTCTTTCAAGAGGATGGGATATCTTTCCATTTCTTTGAATCATCTTCAATTTCCTTTATCAATGTTTTACAGCTTTCAGTGTATAGATCTTTTACCTCCTTGGTTAACTTTATTCCTAGGTATTTTAAATTTTTGATGTGATTTTAAATCCTTTACACTCTTTTTTTGATATTTCATTGCCAGTGTAAAAAGAAATAAAATGGATTTCTGTATATTAATATTATATATTGCTATCTTGGTGAATTCATTTATTAGTTCTAATAGATTTTGTGTGGAGACTTTATGACTTTCCATATTATGTACCATGTCATCCACAAATGCTGACAGTTTTACCTCTTCCCTTCCAATCGAGTATCTTTTATATCTTTTTCTTGTTTAATTGTGGCTAGGATTTCCAATATTATGTGGAATAAAAGTGGTGAGGGTGACCATCCTCATCTTATTCCTAAAATTAGTGGGAAGTCTTTCAGTTTTTCACCATTGAGCATTGCGTTCAGTTCAGTCACTCAGTCACGTCCAGCTCNAATCGAGTATCTTTTATATCTTTTTCTTGTTTAATTGTGGCTAGGATTTCCAATATTATGTGGAATAAAAGTGGTGAGGGTGACCATCCTCATCTTATTCCTAAAATTAGTGGGAAGTCTTTCAGTTTTTCACCATTGAGCATTGCGTTCAGTTCAGTCACTCAGTCACGTCCAGCTCTGCAACCCCATGGACTGCAGCACGCCAGGCTTCCCTGTCCATCACCAGCTCCCAGAGCTTACTCAAACTCATGTCCATCAAGTCAGTGATGCCATCCAAGCATCTCAACCTTCAATCTTTTCAGCATCAGGATCTTTTCCAATAAGTCAGTCCTTTGCATCAGATGGCCAAAGTATTGGAATTTCAGCTTCAGCATCAGTCCTTCTAATAAATATTCAGGACTGATGTCCTTTACAATTGACTGGTTGGATCTCCTTGCAGTCCAAGAGACTCTCAAGAGTCTTTTCCAACACCACAGTTCAAAAGCATGAATTTTTCAGCACTCAGCTTTCTTTATAGTCCAACTCTCACATCCATATATGACTAATGGAATTATGAATTGAGAATTATGTTAACAATGGATTTGTCATGAATTGCTTTTATGTTGAGATAATTTCCCTCTATAACCACTCTGGTGACAATGTTTATAAGTGGACACTGAACTTGGTCAAATGCTTTTTCTGTACCTATTAAGATGATCATGTGGTTTTTTATCTTTCCTTTTGTTAATGTGGTATATCACATTGATTGATTTGGATATACGGAACTATTCTTGTGCAAATGGAATAAATCCAACTTGATCATGTATTTATTGTTGGACTCAGTTTACAAATACTTTTTAAGAGTTTTCTCATCTATATTTATCAAAGAAATTGATCTGTAATTTTCTCTTTATAAAATAATCTTATTTATTTATTTTTGAGTGTGCTGTGTCTTCGTTGCTGCATGGGATTTACCTAGTTGCAGTGAATGGAGGTTACCCTCTAGTTATGACGGGTGGGCTTCTCATTGCAGTGGCTGTTCTTATTGCAGAGCACAGGCTCTAGGGCCATTGGCTTCAGTAGTTGTGGCACATAAGGTCAACAGTTGTGGCTCCCAAGCTCTAGGGCACAGGCTTACTAGTCGTGGCTCACAGGTGTAGCTGCTCCGTGGCATGTGGAATTGTCTTGGAACAGGGATCGAACCCGTGTCTCCTGCATTGGTAGGAAGATTCTTTACCATTGAGCCACCAAGGAAGCCCCTGTAATTTTCTCTCTTTTTTTGTAGTAGTTTGTCTTGTTTTGGTATCAGGCTCCTGATGGCTTCAAAGGATGAATCTGGGAGTGTTTCCTCCTCCTCAGTTTTCTGTAATAATTTGAGCAGGATAGGTGTAAGTTCCTCTTTGTCTGATAAGAGTTCTCCAGTGAAGCGGTCTGGACCTGGACTTTTATTTGGAAGGACTTTTAAAAATTATAGCCTCTATTTCACTTCTAATGATTGTCTGTTCAACTCATCTATCCCTTATTGAATCAATTTTGGCAGGCTATATGTTTCTAGAAACCTCCATGTCATCTCGGTTGTCCAATTTGTTTGCATAGATCTTTTCATAGTACTCTCCCATGATTTTTTTTTTTTCTATTTCTGTGGTATCTGTTGTTGTGTCTTTCATTTCTTATTTTATTGGGGTCTCTCTTCTTCTTGGTGCACGTACCTACAGGTTTGACAATTTTGTTATCTTTCCAAAAAGAGCACTTTTGACTTTACTGTTATTTTCTACTTTTTAGGTCTATTTTATTTGTTTCTTCTCTGATTCTTCTCTCATCTTTATAATTTCTTTCCTTCTGCTGACTTTGGGTTGTCTGTTCATTTACTTTAGGTGGTAGGTTAGGTTGTTTATTTGAGAATTTCTTGATTCTTGAAGGTCTGTACTGCTATTAACTTCCCTCTTAAAACAGCTTTTGCTGTATCCCATAGATTTTTTTTAAGATTGTATTTTCATTTTCACTTGTCTTAATGTATTTTCTGATTTCTTCTTTGATGACGTCATTGACCCATTGGTTTTTTTTTTAGTAGCATGTTGTTTAGTCTCCAAGTATTCATTCTTTTCCTGTTTTTCCTTCTGTGGTTGCTTTCAAGTTTCATAAAATTGTAGTCAGAAAAGATTCTTGAAATAATTTCTATCCTCTTAAATTTACTGAGGCTTGTTTTTACTAGAGAACATTCCATGAGTGCTTGAAAAGAATGTTTATTCTGGGTATTTTTTTGGATGAAGTGTCCTGTAGATATCAATTAAGTCCAACTGATCTATTATCTCACGCAGTTTCCAAAGACAGAGGAAGACAGAAACATTTCTTAAGTTCCAAACAAGAGGGCCTGGACCTGTCATGGACCACAAACAAATTCTAATCGCATCTGCTTGCACATGTGAAAAAAAAAATGTTCCCTGACTGTCAGATGTTACATATTTATATGATGAAACATAATCTAATTAGAGAAAAAAGTAACAATAGAAGTGTACTTAATGAACTAACTGTGTGAACTACATTATTAGGTTAAAAAGTCATATTTAGGCCTGTATTAACTTTTACTATCTTTAAGGTCCACTAGTGGAATGGTCCACACCATTTATATATATTTTTTAATATTAATAACCAGTGACACAATGTAGAAAAGTATATCTGAAGCATTTTCATTCATTCATTCTTTAAATAAACATCTTGGCATTTTCCTGAGATACAAAAACAAATACAGAACTCCCATCTGTCAGGCCTCCCTAGTTTAATGAATATAAGCCATAAAAAACTATTACATTTCTTAGTAAATGGTATTATAAAAGTTTATGGTATTAAGTAAATGCAGAGGAATTAACTCTGTCAAGGGAGGATCATAAAGTTTCACAAAGATGATGTTTGATATGAGTCTTTAACTATCACAGCACTTCATTTTATGACAGTAGTGGAAGATGATCTTTAATACAAGTATTATATATCTTTTGGAACTGAATTACACTAGTATAACTATATGTAACTTATGCTGTCCTCATTTCAAAAATCACTTTGGAATACTTGTAATCTAGGCCTCCTACTAATCTTTGTCTATTTTTAGAGAGCACTGCACTGTAACCTCTGAACGATAGGCAAAATCAGGTAGGAGATCTATTTTGGGGCTCTAGAGGACTTACATGGAATTAAATAAAATCTTTTAAACATCTGTAAAAAGCAAACTGTCTTAGAGAGCTATAAATAATGGGTTTTGTTGTCAAATAGCCTAAAAGAAATTTCTTTTCTGAAAATTTTATTCAAAAATGCTGAAAGTTATACTGATTTTGCTTATCCATGACCTACACAAGCAATTCAAGTTTTCCAGAAGATTTCTCCAATAGTAACTAAATAAGTACACCAAAATTAACAATAATAAAAGAATAAATCTAGAAGGTCATAGAAGGTGAACCACAGTATTCTAATGTAATATTATTTGTGACTTTCCCAAAATGTCAGTACCTACTCACAATACTGACAATGCCTTGAACAATCCTATGTAACCATTTATTCAATAAGTATTTATTGAGAACCTATTAGGAACTGGGGACTATACTAGATATTAGGGACACAACTGTGACATTATTTTAAAAAGACATTCTTACTATTGTATTGCTATAGCTTACCTTCTAGTAGAGGATGGATGGTGACAGAATAATAGAAAAGAAATCAGTTAAATGGTAATAAGTGAAGAATAAAAGGTTAAAGGAGGAATAAAAAAATGGAGATTGATATTTTATATAAGGCTGTCAGGTAAATCCTCAGTGATAACGGAATATTCATGCAGAGATCTGAAGGGAACTGAGAGAAAAAGTCCCACTGATAGAAAAACATTCTCCACAAAGGGAACAGCAAATGTACAGTCCAGATTGGGAATATGTATAACACTGTAAAAACAACACTCAAAAGGCCACAATGGCTGTAGCACAGAGAGTGAAAGACAGAGTGGTAAGAAACCAAGTTAGAAAGCTATCAAATTCCCATTCACACAGTATCTTACAAACTATTTTAAGGATTAGGCCTTTAACTCTTGAGACATAAGTCATTAGAAGATTGATCTTATGGTTATAAAGAATCATTAATAGGTTGAATTGGAGGAAAGGCAGAGCCAGGGAAGTCTAAACGGGAACTAATGCAATATTCTATGCAGTGGCTTGGGCTAAGGTAGTTAATATGGGGGTATGAGACATGGTCTGAGTTTGGATACTTCTTGAAAGCAGATCCAATACAATTTAATTATGTTTAAGTAAAAAGGTATAAATAAAAGCAGGCAAACAAGCAAAAAACAAAACAAAAAGTTTAAGAAGAAATGGCACATCTGAAAAGGGACCAAAGAAAACTTCTACTTAAAAATAATTGAAATGAAACATAATGATGAAGCTTAAAAGAGAACTCATGAAACGAAAAGCTGACATAAAGAAATTTTACAAAACAAATAATGAGAGACAAAGAGATGGAAAATAAGAAGACCTTAAGAACGCAGTGAAAACATCTAACATATACAAATAGAGTTCTGAAAGGAGGATGAGGTGAGGGCAATATCTGAAAAGGAAATAGCTGAAAAATTTTCAGAGCTCATGAAAGATACCAATTTTCAGATTCAAGGAGCCTTACAAATCTAAGAGGAATAAATGTAAAGAAACTTACACAACACTCATCACTGAAAAGCTGAAGAATATATAAGAGAAAGAGAAGATATAAAATTACACAAAAAGGAACAACATATTACCCTCAAAAAAGTAACAGTGGGAATGGTAACTGACTATAACTATTATCTCCAGAATGCTGGGAGAAATACTGTCAAGCTAGAATTCTGTACCCAGTGTAAGGACAGAAACACAATATTCAAACAAAACTTGAGAGTCTCCCACTAGCATTATAGACAATGTGATTCCAAGTGGAATATTTGAGATTTTAGGAAGAAAGAAGACTACAGAAGTTAATATATATGTATATAAACAGTGGCTTTATAAAACAATAAAATAATGCATTTTGGCTTTTTAAAAAGCAAATAAACACACAAAAACCAGACAGACAGAATTAGAATATACAAGTCAGGAGGAGACTAACTGGAGTTTAAAAGTTTAAGTGTTTTCTTTTCTCCACACCCTCTCCAGCAAAAAGTATACATTTGAATCAGTTCTAATGAGGTGGATGAAAATGGAGCTGATTATACAGAGTGAAGTAAGCCAGAAAGAAAAACACCAATACAGTTTACTAACACATATATATGAAATTTAGAAAGATGGTAACGATAAACCTGTATGTGAGACCGCAAAAGAGACACAGATGTATAGAACAGTCTTTTGGATTCTGTGGGAGAGGGAGAGGGTGGGATGATTTGGGAGAATGGCATTGAAACATGTATAATATCATATAAGAAACGAATCGCCAGTCTAGGTTCAATGCAGGATACAGGATGCTTGAGGCTGGTGCACTGGGATGACCCAGAGAGATGGTATGGGGAGGGAGGTGCGAGGGGGGTTCAGGATTGGGAACACGTGTACACCCGTGGTGGATTCATGTTGATGTATGGCAAAACCAATACAGTATTGTAAAGTAAAATAAAGTAAAAATACACACACACGCAAAAAGTTTAAGTGTTTTAAAGTATGATCCAATATACGAAGTCATTGATTAACTGATCAGTATGGCTGCAGTAATTTCTAGAGTAAACACTATAGTTAAAATAATGTATAATTACCAAGCTTGTACAAAGAAATGAACAAAATGTAATATAAGTTTAGAAGAGGATAAAGAAATAAAACAAGCAGAAAAAAAAGTAAACACAAAATAAGATAGTAGACATAAATCCAACACAAAGGCAATTATAACAAATGTAAACAGGCTTCAATTAAAAACTACAAACTGTCAGGCCAATTAACCAAAATGCCAAAGATATGCTACTTATAAGAGATATCTAAAACAAAGTTTCCAGAAAAAGTGAAACAAAAGGATACCAAAAGTTCACCATAAAAATATCAAAGAAAGCTGCTGCAGCCATATCAGTTAAAACTAATTAACTAAGAAAAAATACTTAGCAAAATTCATGACAAACACTTCAATTCACCAGAAAAATAAATAAATTTAAATATAACACATACAGCCATCACACTTCATAATGATATAAAACCTAGAATAATCCATTAATCAGGAGGACATATATTACAATAATCTCTTAATGTGTAAAGTAAAAAGTGACAGAACTTCAAAGAGAAACTCATGACTAAATTGGGGGAGATTTTAACACTCTTCTGATAATAACTGAGATATACAAGCAGACCAAAACTAATCATAGAAGATTTGGAGAACACATTAACAACTTTGACCTGATGAGGAAAAAAAAAAAATACTCCACACAATCACAGTAGCAGACCACTGCTGGAAGAATAGTATTAACATGGAACTTAGAAACATTAAAACATTAAAACGTCTAAACAAATTTCATGGAATTAAATACTGCAGAGTATATTCTTTGGCTTTATGTATTTAAGCTAAAAATTAATACCAAAAAGATAATTAGAAAAACTTTATGTTTGAAATATAAAAAATATTATAAATAAATACTATAGTAATACTAAAGTATATTTAACATCTAAATGCCTACTGCTAAGTTGCTTCAGTCGTATCCGACTTTGTGTGACCCCATAGACGGCCTCCCACCAGGCTCCCCCATCCCTGGGATTCTCCAAGCAAGAACACTGGAGTGGGTTGCCATTTCCTTCTCCAATGCATGAAAGTGAAAGTGAAGTCGCTCAGTCGTGTCCGACTCTTAGCAACCTCATGGACTGCAGCCTACCAGGCTTCTCCGTCCATGGGATTCTCCAAGCAAGAACACTGGAGTGGGGTGCCATTGCCTTCTCCATTAGGGAAAAAAAGGCTAAATATTATCAGCCTAAACGGGCATCTCAAGAAGTTAGAGTAACAAAAAGATATCAGAAGGAAGAAATAAAAGTAACAGGAGCTATTAATGAAATTGAAAACGAATCTATAATAGAGAAAGATGATCAGTAAGGACAACAGTTGGTTCTCTGAAGATAATTAATCAACATCTGACAAATTCATCACAACAAAAAGAAAGGACAGAAATAAGTAATATCTAAGACTGAAAGGGAAGATAATAACACTACTTACATTTGGATCACACACAAAAATAAGTAGGTTTCAATTTCAAGTAATGGCCTAATTATTTAGATCAATATTCCCACTAAAAACAAATTAAAAATATTTGTTTTTAACATATAAAAATACATCTTATTAAAGCAGCTAAGATCTGACAAGACAATAAGGAATTAATAAACTAAAAGCTAAGTAGAACACATAATCAGCTTTTGCCCTAAGAGCATTTGCTATCCCTAAAGCATCTGAAGAGTGGTTTTAATCATCTCATGACACAAGGGAAATAGAAGACAAAGCCTAGGATCTGTCCAAGATAGAAGGGTTAAAAGAAGATACCCCAAAACAGTGGCCAGGATGCCAAAACACTACACAAACCCTCAAGAAATGAGTAAACATATAAAGTCCTCCTTCACACCACACAGTGGTGAGGTTGCCCGTGGCATTCAGCAGAAAAAAGGGAAGAAAATCAACAAAAAGAGATGATGTGGGGTGGGAGGTGGGAGGGTGGGTTCATGTTTGGGAGTTCATGTACACCCGTGACGGATTCATGTCAATGTATGCCAAAACCAATATAGTACTGTAAAGTAAAATAAAGTAAAAATAAAAATTTAATTAATAAAATGATTCCAAAAAAAAAAAAAAGAAATGAACCTTCTTAAGCATTGACCAGCCCTGGGGCAGAGATGCAGCCCAAATTCAAATCATCAGGATAGTACAAGAAACTTCAAACCAAAACATTAAAGTGTCCCTCAAGTTGCAGTGACGGATGACTCTGAGAAGTTCAAATTCTCTCCGAAGAAAGGAACCGTCAGGAATTCCTCACCAATAATTTTCAAAGGCAATGAGAAAAGTCCTCAAAGCAGCTAGAGCATAGGGATAGATGACAGATTACCTTTAAGGGATCAACAGTTCTCAATAGCAACAGTGGAAACCAGGAAGCAGAAGCAGATTTTCAATAAGCTGGAAAAATGAAAACAACCCAAAACACAGCAGTCTAAAATTCTATATACATGAAAATATTTTTAAAGAATTGAGATGAACATATAGACATACTATAATAAAAGATGAAAAGATATATGTCTTTAAAAGATCTCACTAAAGGAAACTATATGTTTCAGACAGAAGTGGTTTCAGATGACTGCCTAGTATGTAAGAAAAATAAAAAAGAAAGTAGTAAATATATGCATAAATCTAAATGAACTGTGACTTTACAAAATAACTATCTAATAATGCCTAATGGAATTTTTTTAAAAGGACAGAATTAAAACACAGAGCAAATGCTAACATATGGGTCGGGGTGAATGAAATTTCAGACTCCCTGTACTATGCAGATGGAGGTCAAAAGTTCTACATTCAGTTCAGTTCACTCGTTCAGTCATGTTCAACTCTTTGCAACCCCATAAACCGCAGCACACCAGGCCTCCCTGTCCATTACCAACTGCCGGAGTCTACCCAAACCCATGTCCATCGAGTCGGTGATGCCATTCCACCATCTCATCCTCTATGGTCCCCTTCTCCTCTTGCCCTCAATCTTTCCCAAATTAAGATCTTTCAACTCTTTGCAACCCCATAAACCGCAGCACACCAGGCCTCCCTGTCCATTACCAACTGCCGGAGTCTACCCAAACCCATGTCCATCGAGTCGGTGATGCCATTCCACCATCTCATCCTCTATGGTCCCCTTCTCCTCTTGCCCTCAATCTTTCCCAAATTAAGATCTTTCAAATGAGTCAGCTCTTTGCATCAGGAGGCCAAAGTATTGGAGTTTCAGCTTCAACATCAGTCCTTCCAATGAACACCCAGAACTGATCTCTTTCAGGATGGACTGGCTGGATCTCCTTGCAGTCCAAGGGACTCTCAAGAGTCTTCTCCAACACCACAACCCAAGCATCAGTTCTTTGGTATTCAGCCCTCTTTATCCTCTAACGCTCACAACCATATATAACTACTGGAAAAACAATAGCCTTGACTACACAGACCTTTGTTGGCAAAGTAATGTCTCTGCTTTTTAATATGCTGTCTAGGTTGGTCATAACTTTTTTTTCAAGGAGTGTCTTTTAATTTCATGGCTGCAATCACCATCCGCAGTGGTTTTGGAGCCCAGAAAAATAAAGTCTGCACTTTTCCTACTGTTTCTCCATCTATTTGCCATAGTGATAGGTCCGGATGCCATGAACTTTGTTTTCTGAATGTTGACCTTGAAGCCAGCTTTTTCACTCTCCTCTTTCACTTTCATCAAGAGCCTGTTTAGTTCTTCTTCACATCTGCATATCTGAGGTTATTGATATTTCTCCCAGCAATCCTGATTCCAGTTTGTGCTTCTTCCAGTCCAGCGTTTCTCATGATGTACTCTGCATANTTTCACTCTCCTCTTTCACTTTAATCAAGAAGGTCTTTAGGTCTTCTTCACTTTCTGCCTAAGGGTGGTGTCATCTGCATATCTGAGGTTATTGTTTTTTCTCCTGGCAATCTTGATTCCAGCTTGTGCTTCCTCCAGCCCAGCGTTTCTCATGATGTACTCTGCATGCTGCTGCTGCTGCTAACTCTGCATAGAAGTTAAATAAGCAGGGTGACAATATACAGCCTTGAAGCACTCCTTTTCCTATTTGGAACCAGTCTGTTGTTCCATGTCCAGTTCTAACTTTTGCTTCCTGACCTGCATACAGGTTTCTCAAGAGGCAGGTCAGGTGGTCTGGTATTCCCATCTCTTTCAGAATTTTCCACAGTTTATTGTGATCCACACAGTCAAAGGCTTTGGCATAGTCAATAAAACAGAAGTAGATGTTTTTCTGGAACTCTCTTGCTTTTCTGATGATCCAGCAGATATTGGCAATTTGATCTCTGGTTCCTCTGCCTTTTCTAAAACCAGCTTTAACATCTGGAAGTTCGTGGTTCACGTATTGCTAAAGCTTGGCTTGGAGAATTTTAAACATTACTTTGCTAGTATGTGAGATGAGTGCAATTGTGCAGTAGTTTGAGCATTCTTTGGTATTGCGTTTCTTTGGGATTGGAGTGAAATTGACCTTTTCCACTCCTGTGACCACTGCTGAGTTTTCCATATTTGCTGACATATTGAGTGCAGCACTTTCAAAGCGTCATCTTTCAGGATGATCAACTCAATTATGTTAAGAACCGCATTAGATTTTTTAAATGACTTT
This sequence comes from Oreotragus oreotragus, assembly GCA_006410675.1. Classification (NCBI taxonomy): domain Eukaryota; kingdom Metazoa; phylum Chordata; class Mammalia; order Artiodactyla; family Bovidae; genus Oreotragus; species Oreotragus oreotragus. The sequence continues at coordinate 26,279 of SJYX01014939.1, read as the reverse complement.
AGAAATAAAACTTTAAATAGACTTTAAAAATAAAACATGCTGCAAAGGTAGATAGTTGCCACTCCAGTATACATGTTCCCCTTTCATCTTAATAACATACCCAGGCCTGCAAACCAAAAACAAGCAAATCTGCATTGCTCTTCTTTGTTTGCTACCAAGTATGGCCTTATGATTGTGTGCATGCTAAGCTGCTTGTTGTGTCTGATCTGTGGCCCCTTGGACTAGCTGGCCAGGCTCCTCTGTCCATGGGATTCTCCAGGCAAGAATACTGGAGTGGGTTGCCATTTCCTTCTCCAGGGGATCTTCCCAACCCGGGGCTCCTGGATTGCAGGCAGATTCTTTACTACCTGAGCCACTGAGGGAAGCACATAGCCATATGATTAAGTTTAGGCAAATGAAACATAAGTGTTAAAATTATGGCAAAGCTGTTTAAAGGGGACTGACTCAATGGGAAGGAATCTTTTTTGTCCCTTTCCATTTGCTCTCTTTTTTGCTTTCCATGTGGATGTGATGATTGGGATTCCAGCGTGGGCTCCATGGACAATGGGGTGATCTAAAAAATGGGAGGTGTGCTTTAGGAGCAGAAATACAGGAGCCTGGATTTTGGTTGACTTCACGGCTTCCCTGGACTAGTCATGGGCTGCCTGTTTCTAGACTACTTTAACGATGGAAATACTAAAAAACGCCAAAGGAATTCAAACCCCTGGTATTTTTTATCTTTATTAGCAAATTAAACTTTATTCATGTACCATGATACTAATGGTACATGGTACTTATACTAATTTTATCTTCAGTTAAACTGCAGACTGTCCCCAACTTATAATGGTTCATTTTAGGATTTTTTGACTTTATGGTGGTGTGAAGGTGATAAACGTTCAACAGAAATTATACTTCAGATTTTGAATTTTGATCTTTTCCTAGGCTTGTGATAGTCCGTAATTTCCTTTCTCATGGTGCTGGGCAGGACAGCCAGCCACAGCGTTCAGTCAGCCATGCCATCAGGAAAGTAAACAACCAATACACGTACAACCAATCTGTCCCCTGAAAACGATTGTGTTTTTCATTTTCAGTANGAATTTTGATCTTTTCCTAGGCTTGTGATAGTCCGTAATTTCCTTTCTCATGGTGCTGGGCAGGACAGCCAGCCACAGCGTTCAGTCAGCCATGCCATCAGGAAAGTAAACAACCAATACACGTACAACCAATCTGTCCCCTGAAAACGATTGTGTTTTTCATTTTCAGTATGCTGCTACTGCTGCTAAGTCGCTTCAGTCGTGTCCGACTCTGTGTGACCCCATAGACAGCAGCCCACCAGGCTCCCCCGTCCCTGGTATTCTCCAGGCAAGAACACTGGAGTGGGTGGCCATTTCCTTCTCCAATGCATGAAAGGGAAAAGTGAAAGTGATGTCACTCAGTCGTATCCAACTCCTAGTGACCCCCATGGACTGCAGCCTGCCAGGCTCCTCCGTCAATGGGATTTGCCAGGCAAGAATACTGGAGTGGGTTGCCATTGCCTTCTCTGCATTTTCCGTATAGTGTTCAATAAATTCCATGGGATGTTCAACACTCTATTATAAAAGAGGCTTTGTATTAGATGATTTTGCTTAGTTGTAGGCTAAAATGTTTCTGCACATTTAAGGTAAGTTAGGCTAAGCTATGGGGGTTCCCTGGTAGCTCAGCTGGTAAAAAATCTGCCTGCAATGTGGGAGACCCCAGTTTGATTCCTGGGTCAGGAAAATTCCCTGGAGAAGGGAAAGCTACCCAATCCAGTATTCTTGGGCTTCCCTGGTGGTTCAGACGGTAAAGAATCTGCCTGCCATGTGGAAGACCTGGGTTCGATCCCTGGGTTGGGAAGATCTCCTGGAGGAGGGCATGGCAACCCACTCCAGGATTCTTGGCTGGAGAATCTCTATGGACAGGAGAGCCTGGCGAGCTAAGTTCATGGGGTTGCAAAGAGCTGAACATGCTGAGTAACTAAGCACAGCACAGGCTAAGCTATGATGTTCTGTAGGTCAGATATACTTACTGCATTTTTGGTTTATGATATTTTCAACTTACAGTGATTTCAACTTAACCCCATTGTAAATTGGGAAGCTCTGCAACCATTTTTATAAAGTTATTTACATTGGCATGTGAAAGTAGATCATTGTGGCTTTGATTAAATGTAAGGTCTGGAAATCTTCAAGTAGCAAAAAAAAAAAAAGAAGCAAAACCTTGAAGTGATTAGTTTCATTATATGCTGCATGCTTAAGTTGAAAAGGCATTTATCTACATTAATATTATGGAATTCAACATACATAAATAGTTAAAACATAGAACCAAACCTGAGGGTATATTATCTATTATTTTTAATGCCAACACATTGGTTTAAGTAAAATGGCATTATCTATGATATTAAATTAGCTTGGTAACTTGTTTATATTCATAGTTTGACTAATGCATAGATTAATTTTCTATTAATTTTATTTGTTAAGCATAAGAAGCTTATATTTAAGTAGTATGAAAAAAGTCTTTACAATTATTTTCTTTTAAAAAGGGAGAATAAATTTCTCAAACTGGAAAAATAACCCTTGAGTATAGCAAAACTTAAATTACTAGATTAGCTATAAATTAATCTGAAAAATAGAATAGATGTAGAATCCAGGTACAAGAATCTTGGCTGACTTCTGTAGGTATCTAAAACTCTGTACATCACTTCTTTCCTGCAAACCACAGTTTCTCTTGTCTGATGCTAAGAAATCTACATTATCACTTTAGGTTAAGCAAACTAATTCTTGGATGACCTGAGAAATGTTTTCTTCCTAGTACTAATAACTTTTGAAATTGTCCCATTTTCTTCTTCTAAATGTCCCATTCCAACTGTGGGCTCTTTCAGTCTACGTTGTCCTCAATTCCAGAGCCATTTCTCTAGTAAGAAACAAAAACACATCTTTTTATTTTGGCAGGCAAACACACCTGGATTAGTCATGCATGGGTGTTGTTGCTATCGCTGTTATTAGCAAATGTGTGTGTTTGTGCTAAGTCACTTCTGTTGTGTTCCACTCTGCAAGTCTATGGACCATAGCCTGCCAGGCTCCTCTGTCCCTGGGGATTCTCCAGGAAGGAATGCTGGAGTTGGTAGTCATGCCCTCCTCCAGGAGATCTTTCCAACCCAGGGTTCAAACTCATGTCTTACATATCCTGCCTTAGCAGGTGGGTTCTTCACTACTATCGCCACCTGGGAAGCCCATTCGCAAGCATAACCATATTAAAATAACTAGGATAATGTCAGGGAAGGGCAGCTTGTTTTATTAAAGCAAAAAGTGGCAGAAATGGAGGAAACACATCCAGAGAAGGCTTGACAGTCTGTTAAGTTTATTAGAAGGAATGATATACAACATAGTAGAGTAAATGTTGACTTTGGAAGCAGACAGTCTTGAGTTTGAAGCTCTGCTACCTAATACTACACGTCTGCCCATCAATAATTTGCCCTCTCTGAATCTTAGATTCCTTGCATGTAAAATGGGATTAATAATGCTTATCTTGGAGAGTTATTGTGAGGATTATGGGTTGCATAGACTTATGGGAAAATGATAATACAGTATTTGGCCCATGATAGATATGCAGTTTGTGGTGATTGTTATTACCAGTCTAGATTGTGAGTCTCTCATATTGTGATGAAGACATGCAGTGAGAGCCTACACATCTCAAAAGATGGCAGGAACAAAAAACTAAGAAAGCAGAGAAAATTACCACAGGTGCTATGGTCTGAATGTTTGTGTCCCCCCAGACACATATGTCCATTATGGTGGTATTAGGAGGTAGAGCCTTTGGGAGGTGCTTAGGTCATGAGGCTGGGACCCTCATGAGAGGTATTCTTGTCCTTAGAAAATAGACCCCTCAGAGCTCCCTCACTGCTTCCAGTGTGTGAGGACACAGTGCAAAGATGGCCATTTATGAACCAGGAAGTGGGACAGACATCTCAGCAGACACCAGATCAGCTGGTACCCTGTCCTAATCATCTTAGCTTCCAGAACTATGGGAGAGAAATTTCTGTTGTTTACGAGTAACTCAGTCTATGGTATTTTGTTATAGCAGCCAACATGCACTGAGACAATAGAAAATCAGCTTACCTCCTCCTCAAGTCCTGGTTCCCTGCTTGCAGGGGGCAATTCCTGCCCTTTCTCCCTGCAGGTGGTCTAGGGCAAGCCAAAGCACTCCCTAGATTGGTTGTTTATAATACAGTACTCTGGTTAAAAAAAATTACTACTAACTACCAGCCGTAGCTTATAATTTGAGCAATGTTAAAAATATTTAATAATATTTAATAACTGGGAATTCCCTGGTGATACAGTGGTTAGGACCCTGTGCTTCCACTGCCAAGGGCTTGGGTTTGATCCCTAGTCAAGGAACTAAGATCCCACAAGCTGTGTGATGCAGCAGAAAGACAAATCAAGACAAAATAAATCAATGGAAAAAACAAGTAGCGGGGCCACCTATGTCTCACACTTCAACAGCCCATATGAACCCCCGCTTCCTGTCGTGAAGTCACAGTGGACTCAGACTGTGCCAGTGCATGCTAACTAACTAACTAGATGTTTTCATATATCAGGAAATGCAAGAATAAGAAAGAAAGTGACTCTAACCGTGTGACTTCTTTGCTCAGTGTGGGCTGTTCAGAGTGATTTACTCTGAAATACATATAATTTTGCTTGGTTTTTACTTTTAAATACTGCTTTCCTTTCCCTGTCAACACACAAAAAAATCCCCAAATCCTTAACAAATAGAATAAGTGAAATTTTAATCCAGCACCTCAAAGAGTGTTCATGTAGTAACTGGAGGTTTTTCAGCTTATGTGGCAAATATTAAGATACTTAGCAACTTTTACTTTGGCAAATATTTAATTTTAAAAATTGCAGGAGACAAAGAATAACCAAATATCTAACATTTCAATTTAGTTTCAAGGTTAGCAGTACTTTAAGTAAAGTGTAAACTGGGCAGATTTAAAAAATGTTGAGATGAAAACTTGTGTCTAAAGTTTTAGTTGGAGACACTTTAAGTTGGTCTGGGAAGTTTCTAAGAGTCCTTTCACCCTCAGGCTGAAGAGAGATTTTTAACAAACTCATACTGTCAGCACTGAAATGGGAAGAAATACAGGAAGGCAAAGCCCAGTTACTGAGTAGAAGTATACTCATGACATTTCTGAAGACCTGTGAGTTCTGTCCAAAGCCCTTGGCTGGTAGGAATCATGAGGAGTGTGCTCGCTGTTGGCCTTGTGTTGCTTGAATTATGTTTCCTCACTGTAAACCCAAAGCATGCTGGAAGGCTGGGTTGGTTATGTGCTTTAAACCTCAAGTGGCTTTAGACAGCAAAAGAATAACCAAAAACACCACAGAGGATGGCATTTCAGGAAGCGTCCGTGCTCGTATCGATGCTGTTGCTGTCTTCCCATTTCATGTATGCTGGAAATGGTTTAAAGGTATCGAAAACCTCTGGGTTCACTGCCCATTGAGTGGATCATAGTAGTAGAGCTCTCTGTAGGCTGATTCTCAACCTTAACCCAAGGGTTCAGCCAGAGCTGCTTTTCTCTTCCAGTGCAGGGAGTTAATCACAGTATAACTGGCAGAATTCAGCTCTGAGTCAGCTGTTAGTACAAACTATTACCATGTGCGTCTATCAAGGGTCATGTGAACTGCCTGTTTGTATATGGAGTAACTACTCTACGTGGACAGCACTAGCTGGTGTAAACCGAATTGTACTTGTGCCAAGAAAATAACTGCACACACTATAGACACGTTGGCTTTTTTCTGCTGCTTCTCAGGTTGTGTGAGCTCTGGCAGGAGCCAAACCCCAGGACAGAGGCTGATTATTTGGCCCACCAGCTGTGTTGGGCTGCTTTGCAGGGCATACGAGGCAGTTCCAGTTGGCAAACAGCCCCTTCTTTTTAATAAAGCCATTGGCACCTTCCATAGGGAAGAAACTGAAGTGGAAAAGAGCTGGTCTTCACTGTTCACAGAGGATGTGAGACTGATGTGCGTGTGTGCTCAATCACTCAGTCATATTCGATTCTTTGCAACTCCCTGGACTGTAAACCACCAGACTTCTCTGACCACGGGATTCTCCAGGCAAGAATACTAAATTTTCCTAACCCAGGGATCAAGCCTATGACTTCTCAATGCAGGCAGATTGAGTCACCAATGCTGGGTCACCAAGAGAGCCCCATCAGACTGATATGTTTATAAAAATATCTTAAGCTGAACATATCTGAGAATATCAACAATGTATAGCAAAAGAAGTATAAAGTGTTATCATCATCACAGAGGTACAGAGGACAAAAGGTGCAGAGGACAAAATTAAATAGTACCCCAAAGACTCCTAGGGTTTCAGGGAAGAACCATTACGACTTGGCACCTATGTTGCTAGAACATCTTATGAGCAGGTACAATGCCAAATGAACACATGTGAACAAGAATACTCAGCAAGGAGGAAATGTTTATCAGTAAGTATCAAATCTAACAAGAAGAAAGAAAGAACAGCTCCATCTGCTCTGTGGACAGAGCCATCCAGGCTGTGAGATAGCAGATGACTACTGGTACAAGTCTGGGGTGGAAAGAAAAGAGGTCCATCTAGGCCTTTTGAAGCTTGGTAAACAAGCATTTCCCAGGGCTTAAGCATGTTTTCCCCACTCACCATCACAATGGAGGGAAATATTGTAAATCAAATCTGTATGCTTTGCAACTCATCAGTCATTGATTATTATTCTCCTGGGCAAGTGAAGAGAGTGGCTAATCGGATGCCTTTTGCATGTATAAGTATATTATCCCTGAAGACCACATACCTTATTTGATAATTCATAAATTTACAGATACTACAAGGTGGGGAAAGGAAGTTTAGCATGTGCCAAGAGCAGACAGCTTGGTTTATTTCCAAATCTGTGGCATACTAACATTGTCTCTGCTGCTGCTGCTGCTAAGTCACTTCAGTCGTGTCCGACTCTGTGTGACCCCATAGACAGAAGCCCACCAGGCTCCCCCATCCCTGGGATTCTCCAGGCAAGAATACTGGAGTGGGTTGCCATTTCCTTCTCCAATGCATGAAAGAGAAAAGTGAAAGTGAAGTCGCTCAGTCTGTCCGACTGTTAGCGACCCCATGGACTGCAGCCCACCAGGCTACTCCGTCCATTGGATTTTCCAGGCAAGAGTACTGGGGTGGGGTGCCATTGCCTTCCCCGAACATTGTCTCTCCAGAGTGTTTTTCTGTTTGTATGTCTTTGTGTCTCTCTGTCTTTTTTGGGGGGGCAGAGCAAACACAACTTTAGTAAAGTATAAGTTACATACATTAGATTGCACCTACACAAAGCATACAATTTATAAATTTTGTTTATATGTTTATATACATAAAACTATCATTACAGTTAACATAATTAATCTACTCATCACATTCAAGAGCTTCCCTTGTGTTCCTTTGAAATTCCTTCCCTCTTGCTCCTCCCCAGCCCTTTCCCACTTGCCAGGGCAACCACCAGTCCGCTTTTTTTGTTACCTACAGATTACTTTGCATTTTCTAGAATTTCATATAAATAGAATATTTCAATATGTATTGGGTTGGCTAAAAAGTTCATTCGAATTTTTTTCTCTACACTATGGAAAAGCCAGATGAACTTTTGGTCAACCCAATACCTTTTTGTTAATTTCTTTCACTCATTAAACATATTTTGTGCTTCATCTATATCTGCCATTTATCAATAGCTCATTCTTTTGCATTGTAGAGTGGTATTCTATCATGGGTAAAGGACCATTTGTTAATCCATTCATGTATTGATGGTATTGGGCTTGTTTCTAGTTTCTAGTTTTTTGGCTGTTACAAATAGAGCTATATGAACATTCACATATAAAATGCAGACAGATGCTTTCATTTCTCTTAGGTAAAAATCTAGGAGTGGAATGGCCAAATCATGTGATAGGTGTGTGTTAATTCAAGAAACTGCCACATGGTTTTCCAAAGTGGTTGTTCCATTTTACATTTCCGTCAGCAGGGCATGAGGGTTTCAGTTCTTCCACACTGTTATAGATACTGGATATAAATTTTCAAATTTCATTCATTCCAGTAGATATGCAGTGGTATCTCATTGTAGCTTTAACTTGTATTACGTTATTGATTAATGATGTTGAATATCTTTTCATCTATTTATTAGCAATCTGCATGACTTCTTTGGAGAGGCGTCCAATTTTTTTTGCCACTAAAATGTTTTCCATTGAGTTTTTAGAGATCTTTATTCTTTAGAAACTTCTTCATCAAATATAATCTGCAAATATCTAATCTGTAACATAATCTGCAAAGGTCTAATCTGTAACATCTGTAATATCATGATCTGTAACATTTTCATTCTTTTATCAGGGTTTTTAAGAGAGTATGTTTTAAGCTTCAGTGAAGTCCACTTAATCAGTTTGTTATTTTATGGATCTTGCTTGTGGTGTCACACCTAGGCAATTTTTGCCTAGCTCAAGGTCACAGAGATTTTCTACTGCATTTCCTCTTTCTCTTCCTTTTCATCCTTTGGTGCCAGGCGCAGAAGTGGTAGAGCTGGTTCCTAGATATTAAGAGATTCCTGCTTCTGCATTGAACTGCTCTGGGCCATATGGCTGCTTGCCATTTGGATTTGAAGCATTAGAAGGAGGCTGGGTGCGGGAGATTGAAAACTTGCTGTGAAACCTTATATTACAATGAAGAAAAAAGTCACTAATTGCTTGTAGAGAACTTATTAAGAAGGTATTCAGTTGGTGTTTCCAAGAAAAAGCAAAAGCAGGTTTTTTATTTTTTTAAGCAGTATTTGAAATGTTAGCCAGTGGCATTTATTATCTAGTGAGACTGGTAAATGGGAAGAACTTTCTTGGCATTTTAATCCTATGATATAATTAAGTTACAATTTCTTTCAATTTGTGCTCTTCTCCCTAATTTGAATTGAGTATTTCTGGAATGTGAGCTTAGCTCGTGGCTCAAACTAAACAATGTTGGGGCTAAATGAATGGTTCTACAGACTCAAAATTAATGGGATAACAATGCAGGTTTCAATGTCCCATTTGGTCACAATTTTAAAAAATATTTCCCATGAATGGTATGAGCTCTATTTACCGAAACTGCTTTAATTCAAGGCAGATTCTATATGATGTTTTCCTAAACATCCTAGTGTTTTAAGTAACCAACATAAAAATGAAACCCTCCTTGAAGCCACCATTTTCAAAGCAAACCTCATACTGTGAGTACAAAAATTACTTGAAATGGCCCAAACTTCCAGAACTATGTTGAATAGTAGTGGTGAAAATGGGCACCCTTGTCTTGTTCCTGACTTTAGGGGAAATGCTTTCAGTTTTTCACCATTGAGGATAATGTTTGCTGTGGGTTTGTCATATATAGCTTTTATTATGTTGAGGTATGTTCCTTCTATTCCTGCTTTCTGGAGAGTTTTTAATCATAAATGGATGTTGAATTTTTTTCAAAGGCTTTCTCTGCATCTATTGAGATAATCATATGGCTTTTATGTTTCAGTTTGTTAATGTGGTGAATTACATTGATTGATTTGCNGTCATAAGGGATTTGATTTAGGTCATACCTGAATGGTCTAGTGGTTTTCCCCACTTTCTTCAATTTAAGTCTGAATTTGGAAATAAGGAGTTCATGATCTGAGCCACAGTCAGCTCCTGGTCTTGTTTTTGTTGACTGTATAGAGCTTCTCCATCTTTGGCTGCAAAGAATATAATCAATCTGATTTCGGTGTTGACCATCTGGTGATGTCCATGTGTAGAGTCTTCTCTTGTGCTATTGGAAGAGGGTGTTTGCTATGACCAGCGCATTCTCTTGGCAGAACTCTATTAGCCTTTGCCCTGCTTCATTCTGTACTCCAAGGCCAAATTTGCCTGTTACTCCAGGTGTTTCTTGACTTCCTACTTTTTCATTCCAGTCCCCTATAATGAAAAGGACATCTTTCTGGGGTATTAGTTCTAGAAGGTCTTGTAGGTCTTCATAGAACTGTTCAACTTCAGCTTCTTCACCATTACTGGTCGGGGTATAGACTTGGATTACCGTGATAGTGAATGGTTTGCCTTGGAAACGAACAGATATCATTCTGTCGTTTTTCAGATTGCATCCAAGTACTGCATTTCAAACTCTTTTTTTGACTATGGTGGATACTCCATTTCTTCTAAGGGATTCCTGCCCACAGTAGTAGATATAATGGTCATTTGAGTTAAATTTACCCATTCCAGTCCATCTTAGTTCACTGATTCCTAAATGTTTACTCTTGCCATCTCCTGTTGGACCACTTTAATTTGCCTTGATTCACAGGCCTAACAGTCCAGGTTCCTATGAAATATTGCTCTTTAGAGCATCAGACCTTGCTTTTCTAACCAGTTCCATCCACAACTGGGTGTTGTTTTTGCTTTGGCTCCATCCCTTCATTCTTTCTGGAGTTATTAGGTGCTGAGAGAGGGCATTAGAGGGCAGACAGACTGAAACCACAATCACAGACAACTAGCCAATCTGATCACACGTACCACAGCCTTGTCTAACTCAATGAAAGTTAAGTCATGCCATGTGGGGCCACCCAAGATGGACGGGTCATGGTGGAGAGGTCTGACATAATGTGGTCCACTGGAGAAGAGAATGGCAAACCACTTCAGTATTCTTGCCTTGAGAACCCCATGAACAGTATGAAAAGGCAAAAAGATAGGACACTGACAGATGAACTCCCCAGTTTGGTAGGTGCCCAGTATGCTACTGGAGATCAGTGGAGAAATAACTCCAAAAAGTTCTACTTTAGGCTTTGAAAAATTAAGTATATTTTATCCTTTTCAAAATAAAATCTTAAAAGTCATAGAATATATTTGTGGTATTTGATTAAACTTAATTACCTATATGAACATATTCTTAGAAACTCAGAAATAATTTTTCTTAACTGGTTTACTCTGATAAAAAGCTACTAATGAAAAATATAAGCAAAAAGCATACTCAGTGGAGAAATATTAAAAGATTCCCTTTAAAAAGTGGGTTAAGACAAGAAAACCTATTACTCTCTGGCCACTTCTATACAATACTTCTTAAGAGATCCTAGTTAGTGCAGTCAGACAAACAAACACCAATCAGCTAAACAAATAAATACCAAATAAACAGAAGGTAGACAGATGGATTGTAAGGGAAGAAACAAAATTACCCTTATTCTGATGGTGTATACTTAGAAAATTTGCAACTCTATAGGTAAATAAGAAGTAAACATTAATGGATATAAATCATCTCTGCTGTTGCTGCTAAGTCACGTCAGTCGTGATTGACTCTGTGCGACCCCATGGACGACAGCCCACCAGGCTCCCCCATCCCTGGGATTCTCCAGGTAAGAACACTGGAGTGGGTTGCCATTTCCTTCTCCAGTGCATGAAAGTGAAAAGTGAAAGTGAAGTTGCTCAGTCATCTCCCACTCAGCGACCCCATGGACTGAAGCCTACCAGACTCCTCCATTCATGGGATTTTCCAGGCAAGAGTACTGGAGTGGGCTGCCATTGCCTTCTCCTAAATCATTTCTATATTCTCCTAACAAATAAACCATTTTGTTTTTTAAAGTAATAAAGTTTATATTAAATTAAGTTGGATACTATATCCAACAGCATTAGAAAACATGGAGATTCTAGGAATAAATGTAACAAAAGTACAAAGGAGTTTAATTGAGAAAAATGTCTTTCAATAAATTTTAGCTATAAACAAAGTAAATGAATATACTATAGAATGAAGTAAAAGATGCAATGGGGCAAAGACATCAATTCCTCCTAATTCATATATAGAGTTAATACACTACAATTCAAATAAAAATTCCAAAAGGTGTTTGTGGGAATTGAGAAAAGGATGACTGGAGAAGGGTCAACAATGAGTATGTTCTGCTTTTTTCTAAAGAGCCTTAGCATTTTTTGACAGTTAAAACTGTAAGAATATTTAACTTTGAGAAAGATAAACATAGCAAGGAAAAAATATGAATGAAAATGTGCCAAAATGTAAGCAACTGTTGATTTTGGATGAAGGGATTCAGAGGGTCTCACCTTGACTCTTAAAAAAAATAATTTTCCATTCTTTCCAATCTTTCTTTAATGAATTCCACTCTTCATTCCCCTCAAACTGCTTCTTTTTGCCTGAGGAGAAACAAATAGCCCTGGGGAAAGAGGTAAGTAACTTTGTTTAAAGAATCAACCATGGCAGACTTCAAACGGTGAAAACAGTTTGAGGGCCCCAAATAGAGGAAGATTCACAATTCAAAACCTGACAGTATGCCCCCATGAGAAAAGGTATTTCCTAACCTAGATAGAAAAGACCCCAGTATAGAATTTTAACACCAGTTAACACACAGCAGAACTCAGCTCTAAAGCAAAAGGTAATGGAGCTGCCCTTTAAGCAAAACACACACACACACACACATACACACCAATGAGCAAAACACACACACCAATGAGTAACACACACACACACACACACACACACACACACACACCCAATGCCACCAAGTAAAGAGAAGTAGATTAAATGCAATGTTTCAGCTCCAAGTATAGTTTCCAGGGAAAAACTGAAAAGGTCTTAAATAAATAGGGAAGGAGTTAGAACACACACGTACTTCAACAAAACAAAAGGCTTCATAACAGCTCCCAGAGTCTACATGCTGAAACTACAAGACCCATGGAAAAAAAAAAAAAAAAACCTAAATAGATGGAGAGATATACTGTGTTTATAGACTGAAAGACTCAATATTGTTAAGAAGTCAATTCTTTCCAAATTGAGCTATAGACTCAGTGCATTTTCAATCAAAATCCCAGCAGAATTTTTTTGTAAATACTGACCAATTAATTGTAAAATTTATAAAACAAAGTAAAAAGAATAGACAAAATTTTTTTTAAAAAAGAACAAATTTGGAGAATCACACTATGTGATTTCAGGATAGTATGGTTTTCAGTGAAAGGACAGATACATACATCAATGGAACAGAAGACAGAGACCAAAGATAAATTCACTTATATATGAATACACATACACTCATTTGACAAAGGTGTAAAAACAATTCAATGGAGAAAGGACAGTCTTATCAACAAATGGTATTGGAACCAATTGAGATCCATATGCAACAAAATAAAACTTTGATACACACCACCACCTTACACAAAAATTAACTAATAACAAATCAAAGACCTAAATATAAAATGTAGAACTATGAAAGTTTTAAAAGAAAACACATTAGAAATCCTTGCACCTTTGAATTAAGCAAAGACAATACATATGGCATGGTATTAAAACCATAACCTATATAAGAAAAAATTAACAGACAGAATTTTACTTAAACAAATTTTAAACTGTTCTTTGAAAGGCACTGTTAATGAAAAGATAATCTACTGATAGGAAGAAAATATTAATGAAAAGATAATCTACTGATAGGAAGAAAATATTTGCAAACCATTTATCTTACATCTGACAACCTGGATCCAGAATATGTAAAGAACTCTTTAAACTCAACAATAAAAAATAACCCAATTTAAAAAACCCAAAAGATTAGAACATACAGTTCACTAAAGATTATATGGATATGAGAAATAAGTACATAAAAATGCAAACCCACAATGAGAAGCCATTACATCTTATCAGAATGGGAGGGGGGGAGCCTGATAATACCAAATGGTGACAAGGATAAGGACCAACTTGAATGCTCATGCATAGCTAATGGAAATGCAAAATGGTACAATTTGCATTTACAAATGGTATAAAAACAATTTGGCAGCTTTTAATAAAGGTAAAATAAACACTTACCATAAGACCCAGCAATCTCACCCCTAGATATGTGCTCAAGCAAAATGAAAACCATGTTCACACAAAAAAGCCTGTGTATGAATGTTTATAGTGGTTATGCTGGAGGTCCCCAAGACAATGCCCAGATTCAGTGATTCACTTGAAGAACTCACAGGACTCAGCATATAATTAGTTATACTTAGGATTAAGATTTAATGTACAGAAAGGAAACAAAGCAAAACTAGCAAAAGAAAAAGGCACATGGGGTAAAACTGGAAACCTGATGAAAACTTCCAGGAGTCCTCTCCCAGCAGGATGCATGCACTTAATCCTTCCATCAGTGAATTTATGACAGTGTATGTGAAGTACTATCTACCAGTGAAACTTCCCTGACATAGGAGTACAAGTTTTTATTCGGGGCTGGTCATACAGTCACAGTGGCTTACAGCATGTGCCAAAATTCCATACTTCTTTAAGGAAAGAAGGTGTTTAGCATACAGTTTAGGCACATAAATCACCCTCATCAGTTAGAGAATGGTGGGAACACTCTCAAAATCCAAGTTCCAGACAATAGCCAAGAGCCAACCTTGCCAACAGGCTTCCTAGCAACAGCAATCTTAGGCCTGTTATGTTAACTCTTTGCTAAACAGTGGCTTTATTTGTAACTGCCAAAGTTGGAAACAATCCAAATAGTCAATTAACTAGGGAATGGATAAACAAACTGTAGTACATTTATACAATGGAATATTACTCAGCAATGAAAAGAAATGAACTAATGCTACCTACAACAACATGGATAAATATCAAATGCATGTTTGATATTAAGTAAAAGAAGCCAAGGGGCTTCCCAGGTGGCTGAGTGGTAAAGAATCCACCTGCTAATGAAGGAGACTTAGGAGACGTGGGTTCAATCCCTGGGTCGGGAAGATCCCCTGGAGGAGGAAATGGCAATCCACTCCAGTAATTCTTGCCTGGAAAATCCCATGGACAGAGGAGCCTGGTGGGTTACGGTCTATGGGGTCACAAAGAGTTGGACATGACTGAGTGACTGAGCACATACACACCCATAAAAGAAGTCAAATTCAAAAGGCAACATGCTATGGCAATCTGGAAAACACAGAACAGATCAGTGGTTGCTCAAGGGCTAAGACTAGGGGGGAGTTTGAATACAAAGGGATAGCATGATGGGATTTTTCAGGAATGATGGAACCATCCTGGTTCTTGATTTTGGTGACGGTTGTAATGTTCTGTGCATTAAAACTCAGAGATGTATAAAAGTGATTTTACCAACTTTTTTGGGTAAACGTGATTTTTACTACATTTTAATTTAAATGTTTATAAAAGTAAAATATAGTTTCCCACATTAAACATGAATAAAATCAAAAGAACAAACATGACAATGTTAATGTAAGTAACACAAAAATAATTCCAGAGCAGGCAAAAAACTACAAAACCCAGCATATTAATATAAAAACAGAACACAAGCAACAAGAGGAAATATCTGCCAAAAAGATCTGCATCTTCAGATGAACTTAAAAAGAATATCAAATTAATTTATCAAATGCTTGGAGACAAAATGATAGAACAGAAAAATGAGATAAAAAGACTGAAGACCTATGCAAGAAAAATAAAAGCTAAGATCCAATCACCAATCTCTTTGTATCTGAATTCAAAAAGACTAAAGAGCTATGCAAGAAAAATAAAAGCTAAGATCCAATCATCGATCTCTTTGTATCTGAATTCAAGGTATCACTGGGTATTGTTCATCTCTCTTTATTGCTGTTAAAAATAGTATTTTTCTTACTATGATACTTTCTACCTGGCTCTGTATATGTAGCAGAGGCTCAGCAAGGTAAGGCCATGAGTCAATCCAGCTGCCTGCTTTGTAAATAGTTTTTTTGGAACACAGACATGTTCATTTTATTTACATATTTTCTATGGCAGCTTTCATGCTACAGAGGAAATTTGGGTAGCTATAACAGAAGTTGTAAGATCTAAAATATTTATCATCTGGCCCTTATACAAAAAGTTAGCCAATCTCTAATATGTAAGAAAGCTATTTGTAATTTTGTGAGGTAAAATACATACCACATAATTTTACCCATTTTAAAGTGTACAATTTAGTGGCATTTAGTTCAATTCATAATGTTGCATAATCATTATCTTTCTTCTAGTTTCAAAGCGTTTTCGTCACCCCAAAGGGAACATTGTACCCATTAAGCAATCACTCTCCATTTCTCCCTTCCCCAGTCCCTGGCTACCACTCATGTGCTTTCCTATGGATTTATCTATTTTGAATATTGTACACGAATGAAATCATTTAATGTATTATCTTTTGTGTCTGACTTCTTTCATTCAGCATAATGTTTTAGACAGTCATCCAGGACGTAGTTTCTTTTTATCCACTGAATAACATTCAATTGTATGGATATACTACATTCTGTTTACCCATCATCAGTTGATAGACATTCTGGTGACTGTGCACTGAGCTGCTATGAACATTCACAAAAAAATGTTTGTTTCAATACCTGCTTTCAACTCTCCTGGTAGTCTAAGAGTGAAACTGCTTGGTCACATGGTATGACTCATAACACAGCCATGAGAAATTCTGTTTACAACTTTCTATGGAACTACCAAATAATTTTTACAGTGACCATACCATTTTACACTTCCAACCAACAATGTTTGATCAGGGTTCAGATTTCTTCACATCCTCACCCACCCATACTTATTTTCCTTTAAAGGAAGTTTTACGATAACTATCCTAGTGGGTGTAAAGTAGATTCACACCGTGGTTCTGCTTTGCATTCCCTAATGACTAACAATGTTAGTAACTCAGTCGTGTCTTTGCGACTCCAAGGATTGTAGCCCGCCAGGCTCCTCTGACCATTGAATTCTTCAGGCAAGAATACTGGAGTGAGTTGCCTTTCCCTTCACCAGGGGATCTTTCTGACCCAGGGATCAAACCCAGGTTTCCGTCATTGCACATAGATTCTTTGCTGTCTGAGCCACCAGAGAGCAAACTGCCAACATCCGTTGGATCATAAAAAAAAAGCAAGAGAATTCCAGAAAAACATCTACTTCTGCTTCACTGACTACACTAAAGCCTTGACTGTGTGGATCACAACAAACTATGGAAAATTCTTAAAGAGA
>SJYX01014938.1:0-10729 GCA_006410675.1 Oreotragus oreotragus | reverse complement strand
TGTAGTGATTATGCCTTTTCCAGCCCAGCACACTCCTTATCAGTCCTACCCACTGGGTGAGTTCCATGAGCGATCAAATCAGTGACCTCATTCTGCATGCAACAACTCCTAGTTTTTACTTGCAGCTCATTTGGACAAGGAAGGTCTTCACGTTTGAGAAGATGATTCAGTAAAGCACTCCTGGGCATCCCCAGGGTTTTTGCATCCAGGGTGGGTTGACGGGGTCATGACAGTCAACTCCAATTAAAGGAGGGGAGGAAACCCCACCTCAGAGAGCAAGTTGATCTCCCAGGGATTACATGCTCTTAACTCGGTCCTGTCTCCTCCACCGCGGATCCCCTCATGACCTTCCACTATGCTCTCCAAAGCCATGAGAGGGCCCGAAGCGGGGTGAGCTCCGCCGGTCTGCCGTCACTGGAGTCCCTCATCCCGGGAGGTCAGAGTGCAGAGGATGCTTCCAGTCAGGCAACAGCAGACACTGGCGACCGGGGTGGTGGGGACACCGAGCCGCGGGTGGGGGGTGCGGTGGAGGGGAGCGCAGACACAGTCTCTGATATCTGGGACGTCTAGCTTACCAGGGAGACATAAACCAGACCAGCCATCAGATGGTGCGAAGTATAAGACAGTGAAACAGGGGGTGTCACGCTGGGGAGCTTGCTGGGGGTAAAATGAGATGCCGAGGTCAGAAGAAGCCTCGCCACGGAGGTGACGCTGACCGGGGCCTGCTGGCAGGGGGCCAGCCCGAGGAGCAGCCCTGGGGAGCTGGGGAGCTGGGGAGCNTGGGGACACCGAGCCGCGGGTGGGGGGTGCGGTGGAGGGGAGCGCAGACACAGTCTCTGATATCTGGGACGTCTAGCTTACCAGGGAGACATAAACCAGACCAGCCATCAGATGGTGCGAAGTATAAGACAGTGAAACAGGGGGTGTCACGCTGGGGAGCTTGCTGGGGGTAAAATGAGATGCCGAGGTCAGAAGAAGCCTCGCCACGGAGGTGACGCTGACCGGGGCCTGCTGGCAGGGGGCCAGCCCGAGGAGCAGCCCTGGGGAGCTGGGGAGCTGGGGAGCGGCTCTGGGCAGCCATCCGTCAGTTTCCATGATGACAGGGAAGTCACAAGTCACCCCGGAGTCTCATTTTAGTCAACAGGGAATCACAGCACCTGCGAGCACCACCGCCCCAAGCTGCCAGCACACCCACCACACCCACAACAGCGGTCTGTTTGAGCAACAGAGAAGAGTGCTCCCAAACACACTCAGAGAAAAACTAGGAGGCGAGGTCTCCAGTTTCTTCTTTCTTTCGCTCTCTTTCTTTCCTTCTTCCTTCCTCCCTCCCTCCCTCCCTCCCTCCCTTTCTCCCTTCCTTCCTTTCTTTTTTAAGCTTGGCCGAGCCACATAGCTAGCGAAGTCTTCGTTCCCAACAAAGGAACTGAACCCAGGTCACAGTACTGAAAGCGCCGAACACTAGTCACTAGATCATCAGGGAACCCCCTCCAGTTTCACCTTCACACAGTGGGCATCTTGGGGATTCGGAGCATCTCACCTGCTACAAGGACCTGGAGTCAGCTTCCACGAAGTTAATTTCCGTACCCGCCTTTGGAGGACTCTGCATGAAAGGAGTGCTCATAAGGGAAACGGAGGTGGACGTTTCTATTTGCTGATAGAGTCTAGTCGGCGTTTGCAAAGAGAAGAGTTACTGGCGTTAACAGAACACCTTGAGCGCCAGCCTTGAGCTGGATACTCCACCTGTATTGTCTCCTTCAATCCCAGGAGGAAGATATTAAAAGATGCAATCTTGCAGCCTAGGATAGTCAGTCTCTGAGAGGCAAAGCAAATTCTTCAAGGTCACATAGCAAGAAAGTGTCAGAGCCGGAAATGATCACACTGTATTACATTAATCACTAATGCATTACTGATTACATTATGTTTATTGCATTAATCTAATGTGCTGATCGTTTACTAGGCTCCAGGATCCTTGTTAGATGCCCAGGAGCACAGACCATTTCACTGAATTCTCACCACATAGGATTACTATTCACATTAAGCTGATGAGAAGATTGAATCTCAGGGCGGAAGAATTGCTTACCCGGGTCACTCAGCTCCTAAATGAAAAGGTGGGGTTCAAACCCTGTTATCTCTTTTTCAGAGAGGCTTATGTCAAGTGAGGGAAAGATGGAAATGTTCCATATTAAAAGAGACCAAAGAGATATGACAAACAGATGCAAAGGCTGGAAACTGAACTGAGAGAAAAGTACTATTTTGTGGTCAACTGACAAAATGAAAATGTGGATGGTAGATCAGATAAAAACTCAATCTTGAATTTACGACATTGGTGACTCTGCTATGATCATATAAGAGAATATCTTCATCCTTAGAAAACACCCAGCACAGTACTCAGTGATGAAAGACTATGATGTATGTAGTTTATTTATATGGTTCAGAAAAAAAAAGTATATGTGAGTGCATGTATATGTGAGTACAGGCATGTGTGTGTGTGTGTGCGTGCATGCATACAGACAGAGAAAAACAAATGAGGCAGGATGTTAACAATAGATGAATCTGATAGGTGTATTTACTTGTGTATAAGTTTGAAATTCTCTCCAAATATAAAAACAGAGAGAAAGAGAATTGCCAGGTGTCACAAAACCTTGTGAGTTTTTCCAGAGTCCTCCTCCATGGATTTTCAACTGTTTTCTGTGTCCTAATTCTTCCCCTCTGTCTGAAATTCCACCATTACTAATTCATTCCTTCAGCTTTACATGTCGAAGTTTTAAATTGGAGGAGAAGGAGGAGGAGTTACTTGTTCAGATCTTAAGGAGACAGAACTGGAAATGTTAATGTTGTCACATTCAGTCACTCGGTTGTGTCCAACTCTTTGCGACCCCATGGACTGCAGCGTGCCAGGCCTCCCTGTCCCTCCCTGTCTCCAAGAGTTTGCCCACGGAACTGTTAATAGGAACCATCATTTGTTGAGGGTTACATGCCAGTTGTGGTGATAAGCACAAATAGCCCCAGACATCACAAAAGGTAGGCACTCTTACTCCCTTCATTTTAGAGACCCAGAAACCTGGGAACAGAGATGGTCACAATGGCCCTAAGCCCCTCAGCAAGTAAGCAACAAAACAGGTTTGATGGGGGGGGAGGTGGGAGGGGGGTTCATGCTTGGGAGTTCGTGTAAAAAAATAAATAAATACAAAAAAATAAAAAAATAAAATTAAAAAAAAAACAGGTTTGAACTGAGACGTGTTGGAATCCAAAGCCAAAACTCTGCTCATCTATAAAAGAGCAATCATTCAAATAAGTAAACAGTTTGCTTTCACAGCAGCAGAAGAAACTGATGGCAATTAATACCCAAGCTCGCATTCTTCTCAAGAGGCAGAGCTGACTTCCTAATCTCTGCTCAGTGTCCTAGGCACCGCTCTTCTGTACTGAGACTGTAATCTTCATTTTCTGGAGAAGATCGCTAGGAAGGTCTCATGAGTGGGTCCCTGCCATAGGGTATCAGCTGGCTCCCGAGTAACCACAGGGGGGTTAGAAATCACTGGCAACTCACCATGTGCTGTCATCTCCGTCTCTAAGCATCTGGGGGTCGTCTCCTTGTCAAATGGCCGGTCCCACTGTCAGAAGGCGGTGAGTAGGTGAAGGCTGACCTCTGTGACTGACGGCTCATGAGAATCCCCCTTTGGGAGGCTCTCCATCACCCCAGGAATCAAGCATTAGCTCTTACAGAGCAAACACGCTCCCGAAAAATCACTCCTTAAGTTTCTAGTTCCGTGTCTGCCTCCTCCTTCACCCCAGTTCAGATCATGCTAAGTTTCTTCCACAGACATGAAAGTGTCTGATTTTTCTCACTGTTGGGCAAATGCTCTTTCCCATGCCCAGAATGCCCCTTGTCCTAACTCCAGTTTTCCCGAAAAGCTCTGGTTTGTTGTTTTTGTCCCAGCCTAGATATCACTTCCCCCAGAAAGCCTTCCCTGAATTCTAGACCAGAGTAGATGCCCCTCCTTCAGGGTCTCCAGACACCAGGTGTTAACTTTGGTACCTATTAATCTCTTGGTAAAAGTCCATCTCTTACCCTTTATTAGCTCTTTATACTCTATGCTTCCCCCATGAAGCAGGGGATATGTTTTCTTCCCCCACTTAGTGGCCAAAGCTAAGCTCTCTTGCCCCAGTTTAGTGCAGGATAATAACTCAGGAAATATTTTGTCTTTGAGTAAATAAATGAAACTTTCCAGATGGCACAATGGTAAATAATCTGCCTGCCAATGCGGAAGATGTAAGAGATACAAGTTTGATTCTTGATCATTATTGTTAATTGACTGATACAGATCTTCCTCCAGGAAGATCCCCTGGAGTAGGAAATGGCAACCCACTCCAATATTCTTGCCTGGCAAACGCCATGGACAGAGGAGCCTGGTGGGCTAAGTCCCTGGTGTCATGAAGAGTCAGACACAACTGAGAGGCTAAGCACACACAAACAAAGGAGGGAAAGCTAAAGCATGACCCTTTGTGTGTGTCTTCTTTTATTCACTTACATTTTTATTTTTGGCTATGCAGGGTCTTCATCGCGGCATGTGAGCCTTCTCTAGCTGTAGTAGGCGGGCTTCTCATTGCAGTGGCTTGCCTTGCTGCGAGCATGGACTCTAGGGCGTGCAGGCTTCAGTAGCTGCAGCTGACGGGCTCTAGGAGGTGGGCTCAGTAACTGTGTGCATAGACTTAGTTGCCCTGCACCATATGAGGTCTTCCCGGATCGGGGATCGAACCTGTGTCCCCAGCATTGGCTGGTGGATTCTTAACCACTGAACCACCAGGGAAGTTCTGAGAACAGTCTTAAACAGAACTTCCACGTGCAGTATGAGGGTTTGGAATTAAGGCCAAGGTTTTATGGGCTTCCCAGGTAGCACTAGGAATAAAGAACCCACCTGCCAATGCAGGTGAACGTAAGAGACGCAGGTTCAGTCCCTGAGTCGGGAAGATCCCCTAGAGGAGGACACAGCAACCCACTCCAGAACTCTTGCCTGGAGAACCTCATGGACAGAGGAGCCCAGCAGGCTGTGGCCCATAGGTCGCAAAGAGTCAGATACAACTTATGTGACCTTAGCAAGCTCACACTCATGATTCTATAATGTGAGAAGCAGTTTGGAAAACTACCTCAGGCCCTGGTCAAGCAGATCTTGTTTGGGAGCTCAAATCTGCAACTCTTTGTGCCTTTAAGTGAGGAAACTAATTTCTCTAGATCTGTTCCCTCATCTGTAAGCTGCACAGCAGCATCACCTCTGTCTCACAGTTCTGTTCTGAGCATCAAACATCAGACCCATAGCCCATAGAACTTGTTATCACAGTCCTGACCCTAGCAAACACTGGATAAGTATAGGTCATTGTGATTGTGGCTTGTAATGTTGTTATAAGTATTATCATGATCATTATTGTTAAAGCTCTATCAAAATAAAAGAAGCAGACAAAGCCCTTTAGTTGACTGCTGCCATGGAAACCAGGCTAAACACCCAGAACTGTAATTGACTCTTAATCCAGATGTTGGAGGTACTACAGCATCTGGGGGCTTTGCCTCAAGCGGGATCTACATTTGCAAACAAGATTTCTGTTTCCTTTGTCAAATTCAGATTTAACTAGGAAAAATAAAATACATTGCTTCAAATTCCTGGTCTCTGGTGTCCCCAGCCAAGACTGATGTGTTCTGCTAAATCTGGTCTGCAACCTTGAGACAGGCAAGGCAATTCTTGATTGTTGTTGGTACATTTTTTCAGGTACATTTAGTAATAAAAAATTAAAAACTACCAGCTCAAGAGACTTGAGTCCTGTGAGCATGAATGGTGCAGCTGGAGAGGCTGAGGTTGAAAAGGCAACAATGCATCATGGTTAGGCATGAGTCCCTTGGAAAGCAAGATCAGACTTGTCAGTCCTAAAGAAAATCAACCCTGAATATTCAGTGGAAAAATTGATGCTGAAGCTGAAGCTCCAATAATTCGGCCACTTGATGCGAGAAGCCGACTAATTGGAAAAGGCCCTGATGCTGGGAAAGGCAGGAGGAGAAGGGGATGACAGAGGATGAGATGGTTGGATGGTGTTGCCAGTTCAATGGACATGAGTTTGAGCCAACTCCAGGAGGTGGTGAAGGACAGGGAGGCCTGGAGGGCTGCAGTCCGTGGGGTCGCAAGGAGTCGGACAGGAATGAGCAGCTGAACAACAGCCACCTGAGGCAAAAAATATCTTTCCTCTGTGCCTCATCTTCTTCATCTGCAAAATGAATGCTAATCAGAGATTCGAGCTCAGAGGGTTTCATAAGAGGATTAAAGGACAGGTACTTGTAAAGGGCTTTGAACAGGGCCTCATATTGTTTGTTAAATAAAGTGAATATCAGTACTTTGTGGTCAACACAAACAAGAGAGAAAATTATAGATTGTAACCTCAGAGCCTTGGAGACTATGGATGCCTGTATTTATTTCTGCATTTTTGTTTCAACGATACCTGCTCAGGAGGGCAGGAAGAGAATCCTTTTTGCTCTGCCTGTATAGCTGGCAATTCCTATGGGGGAGAAATCAATGAGAATTCGATAAACAGTTTGCAACCCTCTCTGGTGAATCCCTAAAATTGATTCCACTAAGGTCTTTGAGTTTTAAGTCCTCTATAGAGGAGGCAAAAAATAAACACAGGCTTTGTCTAAGCTAGGAGGTAAATTTTTGTTCTTTCCAACTAAAAAAAAATTTTTTTTAAAAAGACCAGTTACACCCAAGTCAAAGGTAATTTATTTTACGAGGAGTTGTTCAAGTATATAATAAGTTAGCACTACTCATGATAACCAGCAACAAGTATTATACATTTAAAGGGCATTTTAAAGATCTCAAAACGTATCTGCATATCTTATCTTCTGTCTACATAATGGCCCATTCTTTCTGAACCACAGAAGGAGCAGTGACTTATGTGATTCTGTATGAGCTTCTATTCATAAGCAAGTGATCTTGGTTTTCTAGGCCTCAGTTTTCCTGCCTGTAAAGTGAGGATAATGTCCCTTCGTGGTGTGTTGCAAGTTTTAAGTGAGTCAGATGTGTGAGGTCCAGTTCACGGCAACGGGCGTATATTGTTAGTGTTGATTGCCTCACACAACAAAGTATGAAAATTAGATTATGAGAATAGAATGTGGAAGTTAAGAGGAAGTCCCTTGAAAATTGCACACGAGGGCTATTATTTTAAGTGGGATTCTATTTAAGGGCTAATAGTTAAATTTCTAGGTATGATAGTGGCAGTAGGGTCATGGTTAAGAGAAGGGGTAGTATATGTATGGCCGATTCATTCTGCTGTTCAGGAGAAATTATTTATTGAGACTGGATCTCCATGAAGTTTTCTCTTCTTCAGGGTAAACATCCCTTGCATGTTCAACCGTCTTTACTTCCCGGAGCCTTCTTGATAGTCCCCAGGGTAAAGACCAGCATGAAGATGAGAGATGTCCAGTTGCAATACTGAAGAAACCCCAGCCCTCAGGTGCCCATTCTGCACTAGCATGAGCCTGGGAGTGAGGACCTCTTAATATTTTGCACTCTGGGCCCTTCTCTTGGCTCATCCTACCCCCCTGCCCAGAAAGTAACTGCCTCTTTCACATCCCTGAACTCCAGATGTGGTCACATCCAAAGAGACTATGGAAACGGTTGCCGTTTCCAAGCTCTGCACACCATACTGTTAACTCTAAGATTCCATCCTTAGGCTGTTCACCCTAGGTCTGTCTCTGCCCCTCCATCCCCTACCACATACGTGCATGGGTTCGATCAAGCCAGCACTGGGCCATCCTCTTCCTTTGTGGTTTATGTCTTAAGACTAGGAACAGACCTTTACACTCAATCTGAATAAATTTAGTCTTGCTTCTTTCAGCAAATCCTTCCATTCAGAATCATCTTTTCTTGGGTCCTTGTTTATTATCCAGTCTGTTAGCTGAATTTTCCCAAGTCTTGTTTTCATTCATTCATCATATATTCCCTGAGCACCTGTTCTGAGCCAAGCCCTGTGCTAGGGGCACAGAAATGAGTGACCTGTCCCTCCCCGTGATAATCTCTGGTGGTGTTCAGTCACTAAGTCGCGTCCAGCTCTTAGCAACCCCATGGACCCACAGGCCAGGCTCCTCTGTCCTCCAGTATCTCCCGGACTTTGCTCAAATTCATGTCCCCTGAGTTGGTGATGCTATCGAAACATCTCATCCTCTGCCCCCACCTTCTCCTTTTGCCTTCAGCCTTTCCCAGCATCAGCGTCTTTTCCAGTAAGTTAGCTCTTCACCTCAGGTGGCCAAAGTATTAGAGCTTCAGCTTCACCAACAGCTCTTCTGATGAATATTCAGGGTTGATTGCCTTTAGGATTGATGGATTTGATCTCCTTGCAGTCCAAGGGACTCTCTGGCAGAGTCCAAAGGAAGAAACGGGCAGTTAAAGAGCTGATGACAATTCAATGGGCTGAGTGTGATGGTGGAGAATAGTGGTGCTGCGTGCAGAGAGGGGCTATTGGACCGGACAAAAGGGCCGGGGAGGCTTCTGGAAGAGATAGCATGGTCTGAGATTGGAGAGGATAGCCAGGTGCTGTGTATCACTGGATCTGATACATAAGCCTTCTACATCTTCCTTCAAGTTATTAGTGATCTTAGACACAGGACCAAAGCTAAGCCTTGCTGCAACCAGGAAATCACTTTCACCTGAGGGAACGTCAGCCTGATGAGCAGCTGTGTGCTGTAAAAGGCTGCTGTGTGCTCACGTGGGGCCTATGCGCAAGCAGGAATTCAGAAAGGGCAGCGCCTGCTCCACCTCTCCACCCACCCCGTGAGGCCCGGGGAGAGAAGCACAGCCCAAACGGTGGGGAGGGCCCCGAGCTGTGTGGCGCCTCGCCCTCTGCTTCTCTCTTCCATCCACAACACTGACACCCCACTTTAAGCTGGTGATACAAGGGAGGACATGGGACCAGCCCAGTCCCCATGCCAGCCAAAGGGGCTAGCATTCAGGGTCCTGGGTTTGGGAGTATCAGTCAACAGGTTTCTCTTCAGAACCTACACGATTCCAGCCCCACGGAGCTTACTGCTCCTGACTTTCTAAACTGACAAGTTCTGCATCAAAGCTGCACGCACTTGGCCATCTCTTTCTTAAGGAAACAGCACCCTCTGCCGTCTCTCCTGATTACAAGCCAGTTTGCTTTTGACCTTATAACCTGAGCGGCGCTCATAGTGGGGTGGAGGTGGGTTATGTACTCACAACATTCCTGGAAGGAAGTCCAGCCAAACCACTGTCCACTGCTTTTATTTGTTGGCTTGCTTGCTTTATTTCAGATGCACTTGGGCTGAGAATTTGGGGATACAAACTGATCTATGAATAATTATAATACTATCAATGACCAGTTATCGAACACTTTATATGTTATACACATACATGGATTATTTTGTTTAATTGTCTCAACAATAAAGGTTATTATCTCCACTTTGCATATTAAGAAACTGAAAATATTGATCACTCGGTACAATTATCTGATGTCTGTGAAAGTAAAAGTATCTGTTGCTCTGTCGTGTCTGACTCTTTGTGACCCCATGGACTATAGCCCATCAGGCGCTCCTGTTCATGGGATTCTGCAGGCAAGAGTACTGGAGGGGGTTGCCATTCCCTTCTCCAGGGAATATTTCCAAACAGGGATAGAACCTGGGTCTCTCGCACTGCAGGCAGATTCTTTACCATCTGAGCCACAGGGAAGCCTTCTATGTTTAGCAGTTTATTAATATTATTAATAATTTAATAACTCTGTGCACTCCGTACATTTGTGTTTAGTGCCTACTGTACCCCAGGCTCCAGCGGCAGCGTGATGAATAAGGCACAGCGTGTGCCCCTCATGAAGTCATGACCGAGTAAGGAGGGGGGACAAGAGGAGATAAGAGCGCATGCTGATCGGACATCTACCTTGGGCCACTCCACTTCGTGATTTTAACTGCACCATCTCACCTAGTTGTCTAACAATCCCATGAGGTAGGTGTTTATGCGCCTATTTTTCAGATGAGAAAAACTGAGTTTGCACTGAGCTCCATGACTTGCCCATGGTTGTATAGCTGACTGGTGGAAGAGGTAGGAGTTAAACTCCTTTCTCCCCGACCCTAAAGCCCTACTTTTTGATCATATATATTTGAAGAAATGCTGTTTTGAAAAAAAGTTTATTAAGGCATATGGGGTGTGTAGGAAGGTGAAATGCACAGCTCTGCCCAAGAGCAAGCAGATAATTCACTAAAATAGTGAGTGATCTTTGACTTCTGTTGAGCATTCGTTTACTCAGTCATCCAAAGAGCCAGACAATGTTTACTGAGCATATACTATGTCCAGGCATTTTGCTGGAAACCAGGTAGATGAAGGACTCTTTGCGACCCCATGAATCACAGCACACCAGGCCTCCCTGTCCATCACCAACTCCCAGAGTTCACTCAGACTCATGTCCATCGAGTGGGTGATGCCATCCAGCCATCTCATCCTCGGTCGTCCCCTTCTCCTCCTGCCCCCAATCCCCCTCAGCATCAGAGTCTTTTCCAATGAGTCAGCTCTTCTCATGAGGTGACCAAAGTACTGGAGTTTCAGCTTCAGCATCCTTCCTTCCAAAGAACACCCAGGACTGATCTCCTTTAGGATGGACTGGTTGGATCTCCTTGCAGTCCAAGGGACTCTCAAGAGTCTTCTCCAAAAGCATCAATTCTTCAGCGCTCAGCTTTCTTCACAGT
>SJYX01014936.1:0-12662 GCA_006410675.1 Oreotragus oreotragus | reverse complement strand
TTGCGATCCCATGGACTAGCCCACCAGGTTCCTCTGTCCATGGGATTTCCCAGGCAAGAATACTGGAGTGGGTTGCCATTTCCTTCTCCAGGGGATTCTCCCGACCCCAGTATCGAACCCGGGTCTCCGGAATTGCGGGCAGATGTTTTACCGAAGCATGGTTGGTTACAAAAGAGGAAAGAAGGGGAGGGATAAATTAGGAGGTTGGGATTTATATATATATATATATATATATATATAACTATATATAAACACATACTGCTTTTTGAGAAAGCCCATTCTATTTTGTAGTGATAATTGTTAGAAAGCTCTTCTTCATATTGATCAACCTGCTATCATCTAATTATACCTTCTGACCCTGATTCTGGCCTCCAGAGACATAGAATAAATCTCGTTCCTGTTCTCCAAACTCCAAGTGTTTGAAAGCAGTCTTGATGGACATGCAACTATTTGACAATAGGTTATATGGGCTCCATGTGTCTCTGTTCTATAGATTTAAACATCCTTGGTTCTTTTCTCTAATGCTCCTGTTTTCCAGACACCTTATAGCCTTGGTTACTTCTTCTGAATATAATGCTGTTTATTAATGTCCACCTCAAAATATGGAACCTGGCGGTGGGGTGGGAGTGAGGCTCATGAGAGAGGGGATATGCATATACATAAAGCTGATTCATGTTGTTGTACAGCAGAAACAAACACATTATAAAGCTATTACACTCCAGTTAAAAACTATGGAACTTGATCTGGACATTGCACTCAAGATGGGATTTTTTTCAGTACATAGCGATATGTTACATTAACTGCTAACTGACCTGTAGATACTCTATCCACAGGTATATGCTAAAGGTACAGGAGCTTTTTGGATCTTAATCAGTTTGTTTGTTCATATTATGCTGGTGGTAAGTGAAACAACAACAGCAAAAAGACAATGAAGCAAACATGCATATCAGGCCTGGTAAATCAGGTCTGCATCATCATGCAAATTAAAACTTTTTACCATCTCCTGGGTAAGAATCCTCTTTAGTACTATACATGGTGTACAGAAAGCAGTCAATAAAATGTTGGTTTTTTTATTTGAATGAACTTGATCTTGTCATCTGAAAAATGTGCTAACCTGCCTCTTAGTTACCCATCCAAGATATTATTTAAAAACTACATTTAACAAGACAGGGCCAAGCTCATGATACCCTCTCAGAGGGTCCCTGTCACGACCCCATGGTGACCTTCATGGAGATTCCTTTCCTGGGCTGGTCTCTACTGCCAATAGGATCTCTAGGCAGCACACGCCTTATTGGTGGTGCAAAGAGGCTGAGTATCTCTGTTCTTTGAAATATTTTCAGCATTTCAACTAACTAAAATCCATGCATTCAACCATACCCTTATTAATCAGCTGGTATTCCATCCTTCCATGTACAGAACATAAAAAACTTTGTCAGAGAATCTCAAGACTAGATCACTGGTTTTCCGGTTACGTTCCATGGGGTCAGGGCTTTGGATAGCTTTCTCACTTTTGTTTGTTTTGTTTGTTTAAGATTCTGCATGGACTTTAATTTGACAAATGGACATTCTCTCCCTAGTGAGCCCAGGCAAAGGTCTTATAGTTACTGTTCCCTGTTCTCACCTGTACAGAGACCATCTTTTTAAATCATCTTTTTTTGGAATTTTATCTAGAATTTGCACTTTTAAAAATAATAATTCACTTGCATTTTGATTACGCTTTAATTCCTTTCTCCATGACTCTTTGCAGATACTAGACAGAGCAGTCATAACTTTCAACTTTTTTGTTGATTTAAAACATGAATAGCCCAGGCCTTCTTACATAAAACTGCTGAGCACTCTTTCACTATCTCCCACCTTCTTTTTTAACATGAAATTCTTCCTAACGTATCAGAATACATCACTGCCTGGTAAGGAGGAATGTTCCTGAAGGTATGTAGCTTCCCCGATAGTCACTGTGTGTGTGTGTGCTACAAAGGTCACCACAATAAATCTTCTGGTTCTCAGATAGAATTACAGTTCTTGTTTAAAGGTTTTTCTTCTTGATACAAACTGTGGAATCAGAATAGGAAGTAAATGATTCTACTTTGTGTCTTTGTATCTCCCTCCCATTTTGCTTGTCTGTCATTTCCTCCTCTCCACTGCTTCTATAACTTGCTCATGTATTTGCTGCACTTACCACACTCTATCATATTTATTACACGGTCATCTCCCCAGCAGACTAGTAGCTGGTGGTCCTTATTCTCAACATATTCCCATTATAATGAGGGAGATAGACATAAAACCAATCACCAAAACTAATATGTTACTACAAAATTAGGCAGCATACTATGGCAGTGATGGGTCAGACAGTAAAGAATCAGCCTGCAATGTGGGAGACCGGGGTTCGATCCCTGGGTTGGGAAGACCCCCTGGAGAAGGGAATGGCAACTCCGGTATTCTTGCCTGGAGAATCCCCACGGACAGAGGAGCCTGGTGGGCAACAGTCCTTGGGGTCCCAAGAGTCAGACACGACTGGGGGACTAAGCTATAGCACAGGGTAAATGAGCTACAAGTCAGCTGAGAAAGTCAACAGTGGCACATGAGGTCAACAGTGGTAGCTATCACTTGGACTAGCTGCTTGTGCTGGCATGTCTATTAGAAAGAACACCTCCACAAGCTCACAAAATAGATTACCCAAAGGAAATGCTAACTGGTGAGAATGTCGTATCTTCAGCTGGCTTCCTGTATTCTTTTTCGAGCTCTTGTTCTCTGTGTATGAATCATATATATTTTTTTTTAATTTCTGAATGAGCTAATTATAAGGAAGCTTTTCTGCTCTCTTACTTCCTGCCCCACAGCAATGAGATCAGCTC
Organism: Oreotragus oreotragus; assembly: GCA_006410675.1. Lineage (NCBI taxonomy): Eukaryota > Metazoa > Chordata > Mammalia > Artiodactyla > Bovidae > Oreotragus > Oreotragus oreotragus. The sequence goes on along the minus strand of SJYX01014936.1, from coordinate 9,810 downwards.
TTGGAGTGTAACTGCAACCATATCCTTCTCTTTTCTTCTATTCAGGTTTTCTATTAATATTATTCTAAGAATTTTCACTCCAAACTGGTCTTGTGAGCCTGGCTCAAGCTTTGGAGTCAAACCAAACCTGAGTTTGATTCTCAGTGCAGTCACCAATTATCTAAATAGCTAGACTTTGGCAAATTATCTTCTTCATGCTCCAATTTTCTCAACTGTCAAAATACTTCCTAAGACTGTTTGCAAATCAGGTGAGATAATTTATATAAAGCAGAGAGTTCAGCACCTGATTTCAGTATATGATGGCTTGGGTCATTCTCCACATCATCCTCATTATTATAGGCAGCAGTCAGTGCTTGTGGAATTGAATTATGTTTTTACATTCTTACCGCCACTATCACTGATACATGTGTTAATGACTTTGTAATAACCAGGAGTTTTTATTATTAAGAACACATTAAACCACTGAAAGGAAGTGTTTTTATTTTTGTGGGTTTTTGCTTTGTTTTTAGCATTATGGTCAATCCACATTTTCAGTACTGTTTCCCTCGCTATAATTATTTTACATTAAATTAGTTTCTTCAAGCCTTCAATTCATCAAAAAGTTCATCTTGTTGGAATTTACAGTGGAATATATTCACTACATGATATAGGGAAAAAAAGATTGACTACTGAGTTGACAATCTCCCACTCACCAATCCCCCACCCCACTCACTCCTCCATCCCATCTGGTCCTTGATTCAGGATAGTCTAAGAATCACTCTGCTGATTCTGGAAGTAATATGTAACGTCCCATCCCTCAAACATATTTAGATGGGCAAAACTTTTACTCTGTTGGGCTTTGGACACTGTTTACTCATACTTATCAGTACATATCAGATAGATTTGCAAAAGTAAGGAGTTTCAATTCTGTTTAAGGAAAGCTATAATCCTTTAATCTGTAGAGTGAGTCTGTAGAGCCACATAGTGGCTCAAGAACTAAGTCCTATCTTAAGTAGCATCATTAGAACAAAGCAAATACACACACACACACATACAGCATCCCTCAAGATATTTCCAATACAGGATAAACACATGTACACATAAATGAGACAAATATAAGCTAAGGATCACTAAATCAAATTATGAGTTAAGACATTACTTATCACCTGAAGATGGCGAAGGCAGAGGAAGGGGGATGCTACTTTCTGAAAACGTTCTGTTTATTTACTTTTTGTTTTTTGCTTGTGGGCCAAGACAGGAAGGGATGCCACACAAGTTCATCCAGTCTGCATATTTTGTAGGCCAGTGAAAGCTCTGTCCCATCTCAGGCCTGTAAAGCTACTGTTGCTCAGCAGGGACTGCCTTCTGCCTCCACCTGTTCAGCTAACTGCTACTCCATCTTCAGATTCAAGCTTAGATGTGAAGTCTACCCTCCTCACTCCACCACTTGCCCCACCACTAGATGCCGCTTCTGGTGGTTTAGTCACTAAGTTGTATCACTCTTGTGACCCCATGGACTGTAGCCCACTAGGATCCTCTGTCCATGGGATTTCCCAGGCAAGAATACTGGAGAGGGTTGCCATTTCCCTCTCCAGGGAATCTCCCCAACTCAGGGATCAAACCCCAGTCTCCTGCATTGCAGGTGGATTCTTTACCATCTGAGCCACCAGTTGCCCCTTCTACATAGTCTCAATGCCCTGTGTCCAAGTTCAGTTAGAAAATCGTTATCAGTTCAGTTCAGTCGCTCAGTCGTGTTTGACTCTTTGTGACCCCATGGACTGCAGCACGCCAGGCCTCCCTGTCCATCACCAACTCTTGGAGTTTACTCAGACTCATGTCCATAGAGTCGGTGATGCCATCCAACCATCTCATCCTCTGTCGTCCCCTTCTCTTCCTGCCTTCAAAAATTACTAGATTCCTCTTCTCTTTAATCCATTGATTTCAAGACCCATATCTTGTGCACCAACACACCTAGAGCCTAATGCAAAATAAGCACAAAAGATTACTGAATATATATTAAATATATAAAAAGAGTGTATCTAAGTAATTATCAAAGCAGTTAAGAACACAAGCTGCAGAGTTAAATATTTAGGATTCTGACATAGTACATACCTCACTGCCTATGATTTTGGACAGGTTATCTAGCATTCCTGTGCCTCAGTTTCCCCATCAGTTAAACAATCTAATGCTAATATCTACTTTATGAGATATTTTGTGATGCTCAGTGAGCTTATGCAGATAAAGTGCTTGAAGCAGTGACATGCAGATTCAAAACCATTGTTATTCATATTGCTATTATTATCTCATATCTGATTCTCTCACCTCTCTTTCACCCCACCTCCAATCTCTCTCTCTCATTCTCTGTGATACACACAGACACACACACACACACAACAGGTTTGAAGGTCAGTATCATTTGATGGTCTCCTTAAATCACATTTTTTTGGCAAGCCTTCTTTGAGCTCTTGGAAAGGCAACATTCTTTGGGAAAACAACACTGAGCCAGAAATGGTCCAAGACAGATTGTCTTCTAAGGAATCAACTTCAAAAGAGAGCATTTTTTTGAATGTGATCGTTACTCTGTATGCATTTATTTTATAAACAAAGAAACTTTTTAGACACATTGTGGTTTAATTTCACATTATATTAATAGTCCCCATACTGCATTAGGTACCATTGGAAACTTGGAATCCATCTGTTTTATACACGGAAAGCATACTAAAATAGAAGTCAGGGGATTAGATTCTATAAGCATGTCTTAGAGAAGATGTAATTGTTAATAATCTGAGCTTCAGGAATCCATAAAATAAGGAGGCTGCATTTGATGAACTAATGTCTGAAAATTCAGTGATTCTATTTTAAAAGAGGAAAAAGACATTTAAAGGTATCATTCATGTCAAAGAGAAAAAAATTGTACAAAATAAATATTCCTGTGAAGATGGGTCATGGGGTAAAGGAGTCAGCAAAAACAGATGAGGAAATCTTGGAAGACTCCCCAGAGTTTGTTGTACTAGATCTTGAAAGTGAAATGAACATGAGTTAGTGAATAGAAATAAAATGCTCATTGACTTATTTCTCCATTGCTCTAATATAGAAAATGCATTTGAAAATAATGTATGCAATACTCTAATTTAAAAGAGCATTTAAGCTCAGTAGGTTTGGCCTGAGTTTTAAAGGTGTAAATGGGCATATCCTGGAGGAGAGAGTTGGAGAAAGACTTCCGAGGGGACAGCAGAGAATAGTATCTGTCAGTGGTTACACACCAAACTAGATACGGTGAGGAGGGGAGAAAGGCCAGTTAACTAGGATGAACTGGAATAGTTCCAGTCTTCACTAGATATGTCAGAGATGATACTGGATAGGTGAGGAGAAAACCTTGCCAGACCGCTTCAATGATAATATGAGATTTTGAAAATCTTCATTGGAGCCCTTGTGTGTTCTTGAACAAGAGTAAAAATAGTTTGCACTCTGTATCAAGGATTTTTAGATTCTTAATAGAATTTTTATTTTTTATTTATTTATTTTTTACTTTATTTTACTTTACAGTACTGTATTGGATTTGGCATACATTGACATGAATCTGCCACGGGTGTACATGAACTCCAAATGAAACTACTTATTGTAATTTAAGGAACAGGTACACAGCAAAGTGATTCAGTTATATATATGTATATATGTATATCTTTTTCAGAATCTTTTCCATTATAGGTTATTACAAGATATTGAGTTCCCTGCGCTATACAGGGAACCAACAACCGACCTTGTTGCTTATTTATTTTATACAATATATAGTAGTGTGTATATTTTAATCCCAAACTCCTAACTTATCCTTTTCTCTTTTCCCCTTGGTAATCATAAATTTCTTTTCTGTCTGCGAGTCTATTTCTGTTTTGTAGATAAGTTCATTTTATCATTTTTTTTTGATTCTACATGTAAGCAATACCATACGATGTTTATCTTTGCTGTCTGACTTACTTCCCTTATTATGATAATCTCTAGGTCCACTCACATTGCTGCAAATGGGATCATTTCATTCATTTTACTATTTCATCACACAGACATACATACATATACACACACCACGTCTTCTTTATCAGTTTTCTGTCAGTGAACATTTGGGCTGCTCCCATGTCTTCGCTATTGTAAATAGTGCTGCTGTGAATGAACACTGAGGTGCGTGTATCTTTTCAAATTATAGGTTTTCTCCAGATAAATGCTCAGGAATGGGATCAGTGGATCATGCAGTATTGGATTAAGAATCATCTGTAATTTATTTGAGATACAGTTGTTTCTTTTTCATCCTTAGATGCCAGTTAGGTTATTCATGTTGACCTAAAAATTTTCATGTTTTTAAAATGTTTGCTTATTTTTATTGATTTTTAGATTCCATGTGTTATATGACAGCTGCCATTATTTTTTTAAAAATCAAGCCTTGTTAATATGAAATGAAGTTCTTTGTTGTTTTTGATGTTACCAGCTTCACAAGGGAGCATAAATATTATAGAACATGGAGATTAAGTAGGAAGGAGGTACTGAAATGAATCATGCTAACTAAGTCCTGGGTGTCCTGCATGTGGTGCAGAGTCAGAATTTTGATGAGGTTCACATAGACAAGCCAAGAATTAATGAAAACATAATTTAAATCCCACGGAAATGACAAAATAGGAAAGGTAACCCTCCTGTTGGTTAATTGAGTATATGTTAGGCAGGATTGAGTATATGTTAGGCAGTTATACACTTGAATTCTTTCAGAAATCAAATCTTTACAGATGGAAAGATGCTTCTGTGGGCAAATAAGAATTAACAAAAGTGCTAATAGAAGCCAAGCAAAGCAATAACCTTACTTACTTAGTGGACATCAAAGAAAAGTGAAAACAGCTTAACCATTGCATTTATAAAGAAATTTCAAGGGAGGTAATATATTACAGTGGAGAAGGCAATGGCACCCCACTCCAGTACTCTTGCCTGGAAAATCCCATGGACGGAGGAGCCTGGTGGGCTGCAGTCCATGGGGTCGCTAAGAGTCGGACATGACCGAGCAACTTCCCTTTCACTTTTCACTTTCACGCACTGGAGAAGGAAATGGCAACCCACTCCAGTGTTCTTGCCTGGAGAATCCCAGGGACGGGGGAGCCTGGTGGGCTGCCGTCTCTGGGGTCGCACAGAGTCGGACACGACTGAAGCAACTTGGCAGCAGCAGCAATATATTACAGATCACAGCAAGAAAAAAAACCCAATGAAAGGAAATGCCTTAACTTTGTTAGAACATAGATTTAAGCTCTGAAGTAAAACAAAAATTTTATATAATAAATCAACAGCTTTTGAGAATGTATTTCAGGGACTCTTTGCAACACACACACACTTGCTACTGTGTTGTTTCCTCCACCTAAGGGCAAAGATCAACCTTTTATTTGTTTTTCAGTACATTCAGAATTGTCAAGTTGTCAAGTTTGGGATTTTTGGTCAGTAATAAATATTCTTCTCTAAATGTCAGACTTCTTCCTATGAAGATGAGAAAATGATGTCTGGTGTCACCAGGGTATTTTAACTGTGTAATAACTGAATTTTTGTAAGATCAAAAAGCATAGTATTGATTACAGTTAATGAAATCCATAAAGTAATACATTGAAAAGCTAAAGAATCAAAAAAGTTCTATTTAGAACTTCCTTGAATAGCCCCCTACTGAGTTTCTGCATTTATTCCTGTGCTGCTTCTCAGAATATATGTTTTGCTCATATTCAGAGAAAGTGTCTCTTTCTAAATGCTTATTTATGAAGAAAACATGTTATGTGGTAATATAGCAGTAAGAAGTGAAATACTGACTCTGGGTTTCCTGATGAATGAAATTAATTTAGAAAAGAAATATACATGGAAGAGGACAGTTATGATATGAGACCCAGCCGCCCACAGGGGCTCTATTGCAGAAGGTACTGCTGTGGGTAGTCTCCTGTGAACTCCTTGGAGGGCGGAGTTTGTTTGGGTACCTATGTGCAAGAACCTGCCTCACTGCCATCTGCTCTTATCTTACTGAGAGCACACTGACCTGACTGACTGCTTCGTATCAAGACCTCATTCATGAAACATTCTGTACAGAAACCATGTTTGTAATCCCAACAGCACAGGGCAGCAAAACTTGATTTCCTAGTACATGGCTTCTCTGGAGCCCAAAAGACAGAGTTGTTGTTTCAAGGACACGTTTTGCTGATTTAGGTGGCAGTAGCGGAGAAGGCAATGGCACCCCACTCCAGTACTCTTGCCTGGAAAATCCCACGGACGGAGAAGCCTGGTGGGCTGCAGTCCATGGGGTCACTAAGAGTTGGACATAACTGAGCGACTTCACTTTCACTTTTCACTTTCACGCATTGGAGAAGGAAATGGCAACCCGCTCCAGTGTTCTTGCCTGGAGAATCCCAGGGACGGGGGAGCCTGGTGGGCTGCCGTCTATGGGGTCGCATAGAGTCGGACACGACTGACGCGACTTAGCAGCAGGAGCAGCAGCAGCTTCCATTAAGATGCTATCACCTCTGAACAAGGACACATTTATCCAAACATCAAATGTGTCCATCACGAACTGAGTCTAAAGATAGCTTTCAGTGATGGGCATCTGTAACCTTTGGCCTGTTTCGCATCATGCTGGCTGAAAGCTCCAACAACTGTAGCTCCTAGATTAGGATGTTGAGTTCCAATTAACAGGTCTCGTGTCCATATAAAAGCCTATCATTTTGATATGTTCATGTGCCTTCCTGTAACTTCTCTAAAGAGAAAAGTAAGAGGAAATGATTTGACCCACAGTTTGTTTGTTTGTTTTTCATCCCATATGAATCATTCGTAAGTGGAAGTGTAGATCTCTTAATCTCCCACACCTATCCACAAACACTTATGGATTATGGGGACATAGTGTTATATCATAACTTCATACTTACCAAGTGCAAAAGTGGGGATTTTCAAACCTGCTAAGTCTCTTATTTGCTGCTTTGTATTTCTAGATGACAAAGAATGGCACCGTGGAATCTGAAGAAGCAAGCACTCTTACAGTGGATGACATTTCTGATGATGATATTGATTTAGACAATACCGAGGTGGATGAGTACTTCTTTCTTCAACCCCTGCCAACAAAAAAACGAAGAGCACTGCTGCGGGCCTCCGGAGTTAAAAAGATTGATGTGGAGGAAAAGCATGAGCTGAGGGCCATCCGCCTGTCTCGAGAGGACTGTGGTTGTGACTGCCGGGTGTTCTGTGATCCAGAAACGTGTACCTGCAGCCTGGCAGGCATTAAGTGTCAGGTAAGGATTGGCATTTCAGGGAACCCAAAGGCAAGACATGATACACTACCCACTAAGAGGCAGTTGTGTTACATATAATGAAGTTTCCCACGCGTGAAAAAAACTCTGAAGCAAGGCAAGACACATGATTCAAGAAGAGAGAAATGCTAATTCAATGACATGAGTATATATAATATATATACTTATACATAATATATATTATATAAACATATATATGTAAATATATGTGTACATAATATTTTATATATTATATATGTGTATTACCTATACACACATATATTTATGTCATATATTTGTATATACAATATATGCATTATATATATAGTGTACATAATATATAAATGTGTATATATAATATATTAATGTGTACATATACACATATTACATAATATATATATACACACACATATGACATAGTGTGAAAGGCAATCCAAGCTGCAACTATCAGTTGAAATCGTTTCCCCTTGGATTCGTTTATTATACGAGCTCATTTTGGCTTCTAACAAGCAGCCAGGGAGATCGTGTCATCCCCACCATTTGAGTTTGCATTCTCTAATCCATCCATGGGCTATAAAATGATGATTGGTTAGAAGTGGTGCAGACTAGGGAAATAATGATTATACTGGAACTTCAGAAAACTCAGTTCTCCTGGCTCTGTTTTCTGCCACTATGTGAAACTGGCAAGTCAGGTAAGCTTACTGGGTTCAATTTTCTCAATCTCTGAATGGGCTAGACTAGATCAGGGGTTGGGGAATGATTACTCACAGGTCAAATCTGGCGCGCCACATGATTTTGTAAATAAAGTCTGATGGAGGCACAGCCAGGTTTTTGTTTTTTTGTTTACATGTCTCCTATAATTGCTTTCATAATGCTACAGCAGAGCTGAGTAGCTGCTGGAGAGACTGTATGACTCACAAAGCTTAAGGCTATTCTCTGGCCTTTTTAAAAAAAAAAAAAAAAAAAAGCTTACCAACCCCTGAACTAGATGATTCTCAGGTTCCCATCCATCTGCAGCATTGGTGCTATGTGATTAGATAGGGGGTGGTATTTTATGCAGAAATTCAACTTATTCAGTTAAAGCTCTCAGGCAGACAAAAGGAGAAGGTGGTTCTCATGAGCTGAGCAGTTGCTTGAGGTAGCTTCACAGAAAAGGAGATCACAGCTTAGAAAGCCGGCTCTAGATTCTGGCTCTGACACCTGCTATTGCTTTTTGTTGGGGCCAGGATGACTGGGATAGAATCTGCTTTCTTCTCTGTACATTGGAAATTCCTGATCTTGAATAAGGTAGCAAGAAAGACAAGTTCTTCCTGGTTGCCTATACTCTGGTCTGCATACAGATGGGGTCTAAGACAGTAAGCATATCTTAGGCATTCCTTGGGATGCCCAGAATTCCACTCATCACCTGAATGATGAGCTCAGTCTTACAGCCCTTGCTGAACCCAATCACTCTATCTACAGAGTCCCAATTATTGGAGTAATTCAGGGGTACCGATTAAATAAGCAGCTTCTCTAGAGAAGCCTGTAGTCTAAGGGAAGGACAGGGGACGGGGAGCCAGCAACTAAACCGGAGTCCACCAGTCACAGTCATGAATGTGTATACCTGTCGCAGCCCCCGCAGTGCATCAAGTACCAAGGACCCAGAAGAATAAGACAGTGAACCAATGCGAGTGAATTATCAGGCTGCATGAGACTAAATGGTGTCTCAGGCAGAGACGTTCATTTTATAACAAGAAAAGAAAAAACTCATGGCTAGTGTGAGGAGTGTCGTGTTATTTAGACTAAAAATAGCAGATGGGTATGAGGGCAGTAAATCTGTTTAAAATTGGGCATGTGAGCTGGCTTGCTGCTGAAAAAAGAGAGCTCAGGAAAGAGAGAGACGCACTGGGGGGAAAAAAATGAGACCGAAATTAATGGGCAGGAGAGAAGGGGTAAGGGAGAATGGAAACAGAAGTAAACAAAGTGCAGGAGGGATAAACGGACTAAAACCATCATCAACTCATTTTTATATGGAGCATAGGTTTAAAATTAGTTTAACTCTTCTGTCCTAAGCCTTCCCTTCCGCTTTTGCTTCTGTTTGCTGTTTGATTGTCATTTATTCTGGCGTAAGTGGGTTTGTCATCCCAGATTCCAAGGGTTTGCCGTGAGGTACCGGATTTTGATTTGATTTGTTAAGAGCTCCAGGGGGGCTAATCTGTGTTCTTCCTCCCAAGGTGGATCGAATGTCTTTCCCCTGTGGCTGCACTAAAGAAGGATGTAGTAACACAGCAGGTAGAATTGAATTTAATCCTATCCGTGTCCGGACTCACTTTTTGCACACAATAATGAAACTTGAACTGGAGAAAAACCGAGAGCAGCAAATCCCCGCGCTGAACGGCTGCCACGGGGAGATAAGTGCGCACGGCAGTTCCATGGGCCCGGTGGCCCACCCGGTCGAATATGCTCTCGCAGACAATTTCGAGATTGAAACGGAACCGCAGGCGGCCGTGCTGCACCTGCAGTCGGCCGAGGAGTTAGACTGCCAGGGGGAGGAGGAGGAGGAGGAGGAGGA
>SJYX01014935.1:0-14345 GCA_006410675.1 Oreotragus oreotragus | reverse complement strand
TTTTTTTTTTTTTTAATGTTTGATAGGCTTTATTTTTTTAGAGTAGTTTTAGATTCTCAGCAGTATTGAAGAGAAGATACAGAAATTTCCCATATACACCCTGCCCTCACATATGCACAGCCTCCCTCATCATCAACATCCCACACCAGAGTGGAACAAATGATGAACCTCCACTGACACATCCTAATTCTCCAAATTCTATCATTTGTGTTAGGGGTCCCTCTTGATGTATATACTGTGGACAAATTTATGATGGCATACACCTATGACTGTAGGATCCAGTGTAATTTCACTGCCTTTATGCTTATTGCAGGGCTGTCAGGAACAGATGCATAAACTAGGTGCTGCTCAAACAGGTCATAGTCTGTGTATGTGTCTGTGTGGCCCCTTGCTTTCCAGGTGCCTGGCACATAATAGGTGTTCAGTAAACTTACCGTAAAGTGAATGAAAAGCTATCTTTCAAGATTCTCTACTACTCCCTCAGCTCCTTCTGTTTATTTGTGGCCCAGGAAGATAAGACTGAGATATTAATATAGAGGAAAAGCGGTTTCTAGCCTAGAAGTTTTTTCCAACTCTTTTTCAAACCAACAAATTCCCTAGCAGCTAAATCCTAAGTCTGAACCTGTTTATTCTAGTTTGGAAAAGACTTCACAGACGTTACCCCCAAGCTGACACAGGACCTATGTTATTCTCATTTTATCATCAAAAACTTCATCTTTTCATACTTTCTCTTCTTAGCTGCAAGATCCTGGCAAGCTTGAACTTGGCACAGATGTAAAGAACAGACTGTTGGACTATGTGGGAGAAGGAGAGGGCGGGATGATGTGAGGGAATAGCCCTGAAATGTGTATGTTACCGTATGTAAAACAGGTGATCAGTGCAAGTTTGGTGCATGAAGCAGTTCACCCAAAGCCAGTGCTCTGGGACAACCCAGAGGGATGGGGTGGGGAGGGAGGACGGAGGGGATTCAGGATGGGGGACACATGCGATTCATGTCAACGTATGGCAAAGCCACTATGATATTGTAATTATCCTCCAATTAAAATAAATAAATTAATATATATGCATATACAAAAGAGGAGCCTAAGGAGACATGATTGTGGTGTGGTCTCCCAGATGGGATTCTGGAAAAATAAAAAGATATTAGGGGAAAATTGAAGCTATCTGAATAAAGTATGGCCTTTAATAAAAAAAAAAGATGAAAATATAAGGGCTAGCTCGTAATAGATATGAAATCATAGAAATTTCATATGGCAACTCATGAAAAAAATCCACTGGCGGATTTTAAGCAGAGGTGCGACATGACCTGATCTGTAAAGACAGCCCCCAGATTGTGAGACTTAAGGCACAATCCAGGTTTCTGAGTCTGACCCCGGGGAGCAGGCTCTGCTTTCTGTTTGAAGCTGGCTGCCATGCTAAAAGGGCATTCCCCTGAGGCCACTCCATGTCCTTGTCCATCTCTTTCCCATGCACAGAGGTCATCAAGTGTTAGTGCTGAGATAAGGATACCTGCTAACTCGTGTATTGTTCTTCAGACATTGACGTGACCAGAAGACTCTTGGAATTCCATTTTCTCCTTTGGTTATAAAACAAGTGTATAGTGCCTGAGTGTCTATAAACACTTAATTAAAGACAGAAGATCCCCTGGAGAAGAGCATGGCAACCCACTCCAGTAGTTTTGCTGGAGAATTCCAAGAACAGAGGAGCCTGGTGGGCTACAGCCCATAGGGTCATAAAGAGTCAGACACGACTGAATTGACTTAGCACACAAGACAGAAAAGACACAGAAAGTAGAATCTCACAATAAGGATGTGTTTTCAGAAATCCTTTGGACACATTCTTGAGTGAGCAACTGGTGATTTTCTGCAAATATTTTCTGTGGGCTCAGAACCACATATTAGGAGACTTTTATGAGTTGGGTGGACCCCGTTCTGGAATGTATTAGACTTCAGAGGCCAGGGAGGGTTTGGTTCTCCCTCTGATCCCTGGGATTTATGACATTTTTAATCAGGAAGAAGGATCTGCAAGATTTCTTCCAGTTTCAAATGAAGGCAAAATTTATGTGCGGTCGGGTGAATTGGCTGTCTCTTTCTAGGAAAGGCCATTTCATTTCCAGCTTTCATTTAGAGTTGAGATTGATTTATCCCCTTGGTTAAGTGCCACCTGGTACTTGAACTGAGGTGTTTGTGAGATGTTTATTAGACTGTGGCCTGAGGCTGGTGGTGTGCCTGGCCCAGGGGCAGCACTGTCCTGTCCCCCCGCCAAGCCACTGCCCGGCTGCACACACTCACACTCAAAGCAATGCCAGTCCCAGTCATGGAGTAAGTACAAGGCGATCGAACCTCTACCAATGCCTTTCCAAGAGCTCCAAAGAGGGTCTCAGTCTTGTTCCCAGTGAAACATTTCGAAACCTAGAGTTTCCATCTTTGCCATATATGGGTTTTGCTGGCATATTCCAATCCCAAATTTTGCTTCTCTCTAAAGTGAAAGTTACTCTGTGAGTCCAGGCCAGAATACTGGAGTGGGTAGCCTTTTCCATCTCCAGGAGATCTCCCCAGCCCAGGGACTAAACCCAGGTCTCCTGCATTGCAGGTGGATTCTTTATCAGCTAAGCCACCAGGGAAGCCCAAGAGTACTGGAGTGGGTAGCCTATCCCTTCTCTAGTGGATCTTCCTGACCCAGGTATGGAACCAGGGTCTCCTGCATTGCAGGTGGATTCTTTACCAGCTAAGCCACCAGGGAAGCCCAAGAATACTGGAGTGGGTAGCCTATCCCTTCTCCAGTGGATCTTCCTGACCCAGGTATGGAACCAGGTCTCCTGCACTGCAGGCAGATTCTTTACCAATTGCAGTATCAGGGAAGCTCTCAAGGAAGCCATAAAACTCTCTCTAAAAGCCTCACTCTTTCATCTCTTCCTTTTCCTTGTTTAGCCCAAGTCTTTATCTTCTCAATCAACATCATCCCCACCAGCCTTCATTATCTGGATCCAACCAAACAAAGAAGAGCTGGGAATGAAGGTCCCCAGAACCTTCTTCTTGCAACAACAGAGTGCTGGGGAAGTCAGAAAGAGTTCTGAGTTCTGAACCCAGGCCTTGGAGGCCTCTCTGCCTCTGCTCTGGTCACAAGCACAAGCCAAGAAGCCTGTGGGAGGCTGAGGCTGTGGGAGGCACACAGGAGACAGGGCATCCTTGACCACCCAGGCCCCCGCATACACACCAGTTGACCACAGCTGTGAGCAACCCAGGATAGACCAGCCAAGCCTAGTCCAGATGAACAGAACCACCCAGCTGCCTGCCGCACCCTCCCCCCCCCCCAAATTGTGAGTGTCAATTCAGAGCTATTGTTATAGGCCATTGAGTTTTGCTGTGGATTTCTGTTATGACGCAGCACTGTGGCCATAGGTAGGCAATGGTGACTGTCCACTGTCTTAAGTGCATCTCGATCCAGGTTAAAGTCTAGCTTCTACCTCACCTAACCCTAAAGAGGAATCTTTGCCCACGTCAGCCTAGTACGATCGTCCACTTAGCCGCATTTCCTTGCCATAGAATTAGGCATCAGTCTTAGTTCTGTCTTGTGACTTTTCCCATTTTCCTCTTGTGCAGAAGAGGTTCACTATTGAGGCAGGGAAATTTTCCCTCCTTCTCTTCTAGGTTCTTTGGTTGGCCTAATAATTAAATGGACATAGCATGGATTAATAGGAAAAAAAATCAAATTTCATTTCATTTGTACAGGAGACCCCCTCAAAATATGAGACTCAAAGAAATAACCAAGCTTTCATACCTTTTAGACAAAGAAACAGTAAATTTGTAGAGACTTGACAAGACAGAGGGGTTTGGCCTTGGGGCAGTAAATTAGTGAGGAAATAGCAGGATTAGTTTGCTCGGCCTTCTTGGACCTAAATTCCCTATTTCTGGTGGAGAGGATGCCTTCTACCCTCCTGGGACAGGGAGCGGACCTTCCACAGGGGAGATTTATCTCCTGCTTTCAGAGGGACAAGGGAGGGTCAGAATGTCCTTCTTGTCCCGGCTGTTTCTCAGATAACTTTAATTCAAAGTAATCAATGTGCCAAAGTGACATATTCAGGGGTGGCATATTCTGTTTCCCTTCATTCTGTGACCTTGCCACACTGCCCCCACCGAAACTGTGTCTTGTTTCAGCAACTCATGATGTAAGATCATCACGACTGCAGGGAAAAAAGAACTTTTAACTGTCCACATAAAATCAAAAATATTAATTCTTAAACTTGCCTCATGCGTGTTGTTCCATGACAAAATGTTTGTCAAGAGAGAAACAGAAAGCAAAGAAACCACGTGAGGGATTTCCCTGGTGGTCCAGTGCCTAAGACTCTTTGCTCTCAACGCACCGGGTTGGGGTTATCAAACCTGGTCAGGAAACCAGATCTCACATGCTGCATTTAAAGATCCCACATGCCACTAGTAAGACCCAGTGCAGCCAAATAAATTGATTGTTATTTAAAAACAAAAAGCAAAACCAAGCAGACAAAATACTTGAGTGTTATCCAAGCAGGGAAGAAGTCCCCCAGGTTAGATGGCACTAGTCCCCGAACCCCCTCCCCCTTCTCCACTGTGTCTGGAACTCTGCTTTCTCCAGAAGAGATGGCAAGCTTCCTGAGGTCAGCATGCTTCTTGTCTTGGTTTCATGTCTCTCTTGAGACCTTACAGGGCACCAAGAAAGAGGCCACCGTAAACGACTGCTGGTGGACTACTTGGCTCTGTCTGACTCTTTGTGACCCCATGGACTGTAGCCCATGAGGATTTTCCATTCATGGGAGTCTCCAGGCAAGAATACTGGAGTGGGTAGCCGTTCCCTTCTTCAGGGATCTTCCTGACCCAGGGATGGAACCCATGTCTCCTGTGTCTCCTGCATTGGCAGGCAGATACTTTATCGACTGAGCCACTTGGGAAGTTCAGTCACTGGCTACTTGATGGACACATTAAAAGGTTTAGAAGCACCTGCTTCTTCTCCCAAAGGATGGATATGTTGCAATTGCCTGCTCTGTCCTCTTCCTCTCATTTCTCCTTGATCACTGCCTTGGAAGAGTCTTCCATCTCAACCCCAGGGAGCCCATTTCATTTCCTAATTACTTTCCCTGCTGAGAACATTCTTGTCTTGCTGTATCTAACCCAAATTTCCCCTTCTGTAGCTTCAGGCCATTGCTCCTTAGTCAAAATCCTCTGAAAGGGAGAATAATTCCCTTGATTAATTTATATTGTAATCTCAAAGCTGTTTATACATCACAGTTTCTGCTTCCCCTGGAGTCTCCTTTCTTCCTAGATTAGAGGAATAAGATTTCTCTCTCTCCATTTCTTCTCTATACCTGCATTTTTGGTTTACAAACCTCTAAGGTGTTTCTAAGTGTTGTGTTGAGATATTTTTCTTTCTGGGCTGATGTATAATAATTGCTCTCATTTATTGAATATTTACTGCTGCCCTAGGCAGCAGGTTAAGCATTTCTACACACATTATTTTGTTTGACTCTCAGAATAAGGTGAGTGCTGTTATTAACCTTATTTAATCCATGAAGAACCAAGCCCAGAGAGATTAAGTAATATGTGAAAGTACACACAGCTGATTAGTGGCAGAGTTGGGGCTTGAACTCTGGTCTTTTTAAGTACAAACTATTTCTTTTGGTTTTGTTTTTATTATCCTTTAAATTGAAGTAATAGTTGATTTTTACACATACCAGGCAATATGATGCTCTTGGTCCATTGTTGTTGCTGAGTTGCTCAATTGTGTCTGATTGTTTGTGACCCCATGGATTGTAGTCCACTGGGCTCCTCTGTCCATGGAGTTCTCCAGGCAAGAACACTGGTGGCCATTCCCTTCTCCAGGGCATCTTCCTGACCGAGGGATCGAACCCACATCTCCCACATTGACAGGCAGATTCTTTACCACTGAGCCACCGGGGAAGCCCTCGCTGATCCAGGGGCCACAGCTAAAGCAGCATGAAGGGTAGACGATCTCAAAAGCAGGTTCCCTTCATTGTGAACATTCAGTGATGTTGTTGGGATTCTTAAACTCATTTGGTCAACCTCCCCCCGACTCTTACCCACTTTGACCTGCATCCTTCCGCGTCATGCCTCTATCAAGCCATTATCTTGACTTCCCTTTGACTTTAATTATAGGCTCATTTGGTGATTTTTGGATGCTTGACCTTGCCAGATACCGCAAATGATACATCCTGATATGAGAGCATCCCGAATTTTTCCAGGATGAGCACATGGGAGGTATCATAGGATGCTAAGAGCCCACGAGAAGACTTGAGCTCCCTAAATTGGAAACGTGATGATCTCTGTATAGGAACCGAGGGTCACAGTTTCAAACTTAGGCTTTTGATCTCTTCTGATAAGATCCCCATATGGATTGCTGTGGAGACACAGGGCAGAAATTTATTCTTCCAGCCATTTGACAAATACTCTTTGTCTCTGATATGCCAGGCAATATTCTAGCTGCTGGGGACGTAGCAGCTAGCAAGACAAAAAATTGCTTGCTCTAATGGAGCTGCATTTCAGTGAGAGAATCAGATAAGAAATCAGCAAACAAGCAAATTCATAACATAATGTCAGGCAGTAATAAGTGCTGTAAAAAAATAATTTGTCAGGTTTAGGGAATGGAACTTGCTGGCACAGGAGGGGGAGCAATTTTAGACGGAGTGGTTGGTAAAGAAGTCCCTGGGGCGGGACATTTGAGTAGAGATGAGTCACACATAGGGCTTCCCCAGTGGCTCAAAGGTTAAGAATCTGCCTGCAAGGCAGGAGCCGCAGGAGATGCAGGTTTGATTCCTGGGTCTAGAAGATCCCTTGGAGAAGAGCATGGCAACCCATGGCAAGTCATACGGAGGAGCGAGGGGTGCAGAGCTCTGCAGGTGGGGACATTCCATGCAGGAGGAGAAGCTGGTGCTGGGGTCCTCACGCGGAAATCACCCAGGAGTATCCAGAAGACAGCAGATGCCCACAGGGGCCAAGTGACGTTAGCAGCGGCAGAAGTGGCAGGAGGCGAAGTCAGTAAGGGAGGCAGGGGCTGGTTTTGGAGAACCTGAGTTCTCCTTCAGGTGTGATGGGAGATCCAAGGACGGCTGTGAGCAGGAGATGGATCCTCTCGACTCGTGACTTTTATGAGCTTACGAGGCGCTGGGAGTCTGGAAGTCAGGCCATAGCCCGTCTTTCTGTTTTTGAATCGTATATTTATTTTTGGCTGTGCTGGGTCTCTGTTGCTGCTGAACAGGCTTTCTTCTAGTTTCGGAGCTCGGAGGCTACTCTCTAGCTGTAATGAGAGGGCTTCTCACCGTCGACGCTTCTCTTGTTGCCGAGCACAGGCTCTAGGCAGTAGCTGTGGCTCCCAGGCTCAGATGCTCTGCGGCACATCGAGTCTTCGTGGATGAGGGACCGAACCTGTGTCTCCTGCACTGGCAGATGAATTCTTTACCACTGACTCGCCAGGGAGGCCCCAGAGCCTATCTTTGTAAATAAAGTTTTATTGGAACGCAGCCATATCCATTAATTTACATGCAGCTTCTGGCTGCTTTTGCACTGCCAAGATAGACTTGAGAAGTTGGGACAGAGTTGCCCGTCCATCCTCTACATGAGCACCAGATGGATCTGCCTACAGTGCGAATCTGACGATGCCAGGCCCGCCTCCCTTGTATCAGTGGTTCTCCATCATCTGCAGCCTAAGTCCAAGCTCCTTTTCATGGAGGAAGAAAAAAGCTTGTGAAACAAACATCCAAATGTTTCACCATCTGCCTCCAGCCTCACCTTCTACTTTCCACACTATAAGCAATGACTTGGGCATATTGAATCTCACTCTATTTTACTTCTGGGTTTCTGTCTGACTGTTCCCTCCACCTGAATGCTCTCCTTGCCTAGCCCCTTCCATCACTAGTTTGCCCCCTTTTATCCTTGAAGGCTCCTTTCAGATGTCGCTTCCCCTGACTTGTCTATGCAACCCCTGTGCCTACTGGGATATGGAAGTACACCCCATCCTCTGACTTCCTGTAACACTCTGTGTACACATTTGTATTGCTTCCTGAGTTTCTCTTCATCTCTCTCCATCCTTTAGAGGGAAACTAACTCAGACTTCCTTAAGTGAGGAAGAACTTGAACCCGTGCTGACGGGAAGGCGGGGGCTGGTTGGGTCTGTGGGTTGGCCTGATCTGACGGTTTCGGTTCAGTCCCTCTGTTTTGGCCCTGTTCTCCTCCAGGTTCTGTCTTCCTCTCCTTGTCGGATGTTTGCTGGTTGTAATAGTTTCATTACAACCCGTGGCCACAAGGGCTTCCCAGGTGGCGCTAGCAGTAAAGCATTGGCCTGCCAACGCAGGACAGGTGGGTTTGATCCCTGGGTTGAGAAGATCTCCTGGAGTAGAGAATGGCAACACACTCCAGGAGTCTTGCCTGGAGAATTCCGTGGATAGGGGAGCCTGGCGGGCTACAACCCAGGCCTGAAGAGCCAGACACGTGCTGCCTGTACTCACCATTAGAGGAATCTCTTTGAAGACAGTCATGTTGCCTGTTTCATATTTACACCCTAGCACTGGGCCCAGTGCCTGATATGTAGACACTCAGGAAAGCTGTGATGAGGGGCTGAATTATAATAACATCAGAAACAGTTTAGTCAGGAGAAAGACAACCTTCAGAGAGAAGCCACACTTGGGCCAAATGCAGAAAATATACTTCACACCACTTTATTCCCTACCTGCACAGCCGACCTTGGCCTTCATTATTCTGGATGATTTGTGTCCTCTTAATTATAGACGTCATTATCAATGATTAAAATTAAGTAGGTCCCTAGTGGACGAAGATTCAAAGAACAGGGAATGCCATTGAGAACACAGACTGATGGGCAGTGAGGGAAAGCCCTCAGAGCTGTGGTTCCCACCTTCTGCTGGGTGCTCTTGGTGGCGGTCACTTACATATTGAAAGCAGAAAGTCACCAAGTTCAGATACGACCCGAATGTGCTGAAGCTGTTGAGAGAATGATTCCTAGGAACTTTAATCACTGTCTTCAGAGTTCCTCAGGGGACAGAAACATTTAGACTTAATTAATACCACTTTCGACACTCAGCACCTCACCCGGGGTCTGCAGGATGGTGGTGGAAAGCTGTGCTCGTCTCTGCTAATCGGTAACCTTCCTGGATGAGCAACTTTTGGTTATGAGGGACATGAGCCCAACTGGAACCAGTCTGAGATTCCCAAGTTGCTCTCAGAGTCTAAGGAGGAGAGACTTTCCTCAGTCGTCAGTGGTTAACACTCCACGCTTCCAAAGCAGGAGCCACAGGTTGGATCCCTGGTGGGGCTTCCTTAGTGACTCAAATGGTAAAGAATCTGCCTGCAATGCAGGAGATCCATGTTTTATCCCTGGGTAGGGAAGGTCTCCTGGAGGAGGGCATGGCAACTCACTCCAGGATTCTTGCCTGGAGAATTCCATGGACAGAGGAGCCTGGCGGTCTACAGTCCATAGAGTTGCAAAGAGTGGGACATGACTGAGCAACTAACACTTTCACTTTCATTTTGGCATGGCAAAGCCAAATGGAAAAAAGGAAGACTTAAAGGAAGAGCTGAAAGCCAGGCCTTGTGAAACAAGGACAGACACGAGCACAGGGGGAACCGGGTGGAGGGATCTGAACTCCACTGCGATTTACTCCCTCTCCCTCTCGCTCTTCCTGCTCTCTGGTTTTGGGCATCTCTCGTCCCCTTGTTTTGTGTGTAAAACTGGGCTCATTGCATCTGCAGCTCCTTGCTTTGCTTCTTCTCAGGCTGGCCACCAGAGAGAAAAAAAAAAAAAAACCCTCAGGAAATAATCTGATTGGACCAAACTTGAATGATATCCATATGGACCCATTAGAGGCCATGGGCCATGGTTCAGTGACTGGACCAGCTTGGGTTAGAGATTCATCCTCCAACCAGTTACTGTGTCCAGTGAGCTGACTTCATGTACCTCCTTCTGTGTGTTGGGAACGCCATGTGAAGAGGTGAGCATAGACTCTGAAGCTCCTTTTTAGCTGCACAACCCTGGACTAGTTATTTAACACCTTGTGCCCAATCTGCTACTTACCTGAAAATGGAGATGTTAATAATAATATATATATAATACATAAATGTGGGCTTCCCTCATAGCTCAGGTGGTAAAGAATCTGCCTGCAATGCAGGAGACCACAGTTTGATTCCTGGGTTGGAAAGATTCCCCTGGAGAAGGGATAGGCTACCCACTCCAGTGTTAATGGGCTTCCGTTGTGGCTCAGACAGTAAAGAATATGCCTGCAATGTGGGAGACCAGGGTTCGATCCCTGGATTGGGAAGATCCCCTGGAGAAAGGCATAGCAAACCACTCTGGCATTCTTGCCTGGAGAATCCCATGGACAGAGGAGCCTGGAGGGCTACAGTCCATGGTGTGGCAAAGAATCAGACATGACTGAGTGACTAAGAACAGCACAGCCCGATGTATAAATACATGTTTTACACACACACACATACACACACACACACGGGCTTCTCAGGTAGCACTGGTCATAAAGAACCAGTATTCCAATGTGAGAGACCTGAGACATGGGTTTGATTCTTGGGTTGGGAAGATCCCCTGGAGGAGGGCATGGCAACCCACTCCAGTATAATTGCATGGAGAATCTCATGGACAGAGGAGCCTGGTGGGTTACAGTCTACAGTCCATGAAAGGGGTCACAAAGAGTTGGACATGACTGAAGTGACTTAGCACACGCATATATACACACACATTCGAGGACTAAACTATGTGTGTGTATGTATATTTATTTTCACAGTATTACAATATCAACATTATTATTGGGGGTAATTGAGATAAAAAAGGGATAATAATAATATATATCATGAGAACTAAATATAAACATATGTAGAATAAATGAAATGAAAATATGTTTGTAAGCTCTAAGCACTTTCTACGTAGCCCTGGATATATTTATATGAATGTGTGCATATGTGTAGAATTGTTCTCTCATTGTCACAGTGTCCATACGATTACCATCCCCATTGCTTAGAACAATGTCTGACACATAGGAAAGGTTATGCAACATCCTAATGGCAGTACTGGAATCGTGGCCCATGTGGGGCCCTGTCTCTTGGACTCAGCTGACTGCTACTTGGATCCCACTGACACTGGCTGGATATGAATCCAGGAGGACTCAGTTCTGGTCATCTGAACCAGTTCTGAATCACTCTCAGAAGTGAAGTGAATTGAAAGCCACTGAGTCGTGTCCGACTCTTTGCGACCCCCTGGTCTATACAGTCCATGGAATTCTCCAGGCCAGAACACTGGAGTGGGCAGCCTTTCCCTTCTCCAGGGGATCTTCCCAACCTCAGGACTGAACCCAGGTCTCCTGCATTGCAGGCAGATTTCTTACCAGCTGAGTCACAAGGGAAGCCCAAGAACACTGGAATGGGTTGTCTATCCCATCTCCAGGGAATCTTCCAGATCCAGGAATTGAACCGCGGTCTCCTGCATTGCAGGCAGATTCTTTACCAACTGAACTATCAAGGAAACCTACTCTCCAAGGGCATCTTCAATTCTTCTGACTAAAGTCAAGCTTGGTTTGTGGGCCTGCACCGGCGTGGAAAGTCAACTATCCCCTTTCTCCTCCACAGGCCATTGTCATGTCAATGCAGGAATGCAACCTTAGGTCAAGGTTATGGACACCATAAAGTATCTTGCTTTGTATAGTTCATTAGACTTCAAGATAGATAACATTAAGCCACATTCACTCCTACTCTGAAAGTTTTTGAAAGAACAGGTTGAATCAATAACCACATGATAGAGCATGCTACCCTCCACTGGCATTTGATAAATCCTGTTTCTACTTTGCCAGAGTGAGTGCCTTGTGAATGAGATTTCTGGCTCCAACTGTGGCATTCTTGAGTGTATGAAGCTCTTCAAAATTCTTCTTCCACATTCAAAAAACGAAGATAATGGCATCCACCAGGAAGGAGATCAGCCCTGGGTGTTCTTCGGGAGGAACGATGCTAAAGCTGAAACTCCAGTACTTTGGCCACCTCGTGCAAAGAGTTGACTCATTGGAAAAGACTCTGATGCTGGGAAGGATTGGGGGCAGGAGGAGAAGGGGACGACAGAGGATGAGATGGCTGGATGGCATCACGGACTCGATGGATGTGAGTGTGAGAACTCCCGGAGTTGGTGATGGACAGGGAGGCCTGGTGTGCTGCGATTCATGGGGTTGCAAAGAATCAGACACGACTGAGCAAATGAACTGAACTTAACTGAAAGTGGAAACAGTGGTGGATTTTATTTTCTTGGGCTTTAAAATCACTGCAGATGGTGACTACAGTCATGAAATTAAAAGACACTTGCTATTTGGAAGAATACCTATGACAAACATAGACAGTGCATTAAAAAGCAAAGACATCACTTTGCAGACAAAGGTCTGTATAGTCAAAACTACGGTTTTTCCAGTAGTCATATATGGGCTTCCCCAGTGGCACAGACAGTAAAGAATCTGCCTGCAATGCAGGAGACCTGGGTTTGATCCCTGGGTTGGGAAGATTCCCTGGAGGAGGGCATGGCAACTCACTCCAGTATTCTTGCCTAGAGAACTCCATGGACAGAGGCGCCTGACGGACTACAGTCCATGAGGTCACAAAGAGTCAGACACAACTGAGCAACTAAGCACACATGCATGGCACTCAAGTTCGGATGTGAGGGTTGGACCATAAAGAAGGCTGTGCCATAACTACATTATTGGGATGTAGTTTCCCAGGGAGAAAAGGGGGAGGGGAATCGGCAGAGGGAACTAAACTTTCCTGTCCATGGTCTATGGTTTGTTTATTTTTCATGATAATAATTGGCAGGGTGAAATATTTTCATTTTCCTATAGCTGTGTAATTAATATGTCCACATTAGAAATCAATTATCCTTGATAATTACCACTGGTGCCCTGGCTCATAAGCTGAGCGCTAGTCTTGCTAACGAACTGAATGAGACATAATTTCTTGTTGTTCAAAGAGACGATCAGCTCTAATCAGCAGTAAATTCAATCAAAACTTACTGACACCGATTGAGATCACATTAGAGTTTGTAAAAATAGGATAATTATGTTCATCTTGTAAGTCGCAGGTATTGTAACAACTCTAAAATGTGTGCCCGTTTGAATAAACACTTAACGTCTGCTGGCTCTATGCTGGCAGATGTCGAAACATATAATCTGCATAAATAAATTAGAAGTCTATTTTTCCCCTTCATAGCCCTTTAGTTTTGTGAGATTCAATTAGTGCAATCTTTTCTTTCTTTCTTCTTTTTTTTTTTTTAAATTTAATGAGCTTAGAATACCAGGCCAAGCAATGGCACATTGAGACAGGACAGCCCGTGGTAAAGAGTTGGTGTTGCTGTGGCTGCTGCTGCTAAGCCGCTTCAGTCATGTCCGACTCTGTGCGACCCCATAGACAGCAGCCCACCAGGCTCCCCTGTCCCTGGGATTTGGTGTTATTTCTTTTTAAATCCCTCTTTATCATTTTTTTTTTAATAATTATTTTGTTGAAGTATAGTTGATTTGGGTTTCTCTGGTGGCTCACTGGTAAAGAATCTGCCTGCCAATTTGGGAGACACAGGAGAAGAAGGAGAGTAAGTTTCGATCCCTGGGTCGGGGAGATCCCCTGGAGAAGCCAACAGCAACCCACTCCCCTTGGACAGAGAGACTGGTGGGCTATAGCCCATGAGGCTGAAAAAAGAGTCCAACACAACTGAATGACTGAGCAGGAGCATGCTAGTCAATTTATAATGTTGTGTTAATTTCCGCTGTGCAGCAAAATAACTCAGCTAAACATAGATACATTCTTTTTCATAGTCTTTTCCTATATGGTTTACTATAGGATATTCAATATGATTCCCTATGCAGTAGGACCTTGTTTATATAGTTTGGTATCCTTTCTTCTTCTTTTAAAAATTTTATTATGTGCTTTTATTTATTTAAAAATTTGTACGGGAGTATGGTTGCTTTTCAATGCTGTGTTGGTTTCTGCTGTATGCAAAGTCAGTCAGTTATACATATGCATGTATCCCCTTCTGGACTGGATTTTCTTCCCGGTTAGGTCACCGCAGGGCACTGAGCTGTTGTACACTAGGTTCTCATGAGTCATCATTTTATCCATAGTGTTAATAGGGTATCTATGTCAATCCCAGTCTCCCAATTCATCCTACCCTCTTTCCCCCTAGGTATTTAAATATTTCTGCTCTACATCTGTGAATCGCTCCTTATTCTTTAAAGGGAAATTTAATAGTGGCTAAGATAGTGGGTGCTGAAGCTAGGCTAGCTGGGTTCTGATCCTACCTCGGTACTCAGAGTTGTGTCT
>SJYX01014934.1:393697-505343 GCA_006410675.1 Oreotragus oreotragus | reverse complement strand
GTTCTTCTGTGTATTCTTGCCACCTCTTCTTAATATCTTCTGCTTCTGTTAGGTCCATATCATTTCTGAAGTGATTTCCTATTGCTCTGTTCTTAACTGTTTTCAGTTTGGTTTTGTAAGTCTTTTTCTTTTTTCTCTTCCTCTATTGTTCTTTTCTCTTGTGCTTTTGCCCAGAGAAGTCCCTTTATCAATTGTAAAGCTGATTTGGTGGTGTTTACTTCTTTTAGCTTTTGTTTTCTACAAATCTTTTAATTTTTCTGTTGATTCTGAAAGAGAGCCCTACTGGGTAGATTAGGTTTCTTCCCCTTTATCACTTTAAATATATTCTGCCACTCACTTCTGGACTTCAGAATTTCTGCTGAAAAACCAGCTGATAACCTTATGGGGTTTCCCTTGTATGTTACATGAAATGTTCCCTTGATATCTCTAGTTTTCTTGAAGAGATCTCTAGTTTTTCCCATTCTGTTCTTTTCCTCCATTTCTTTGCATTGATCACTAAAGAAGGCTTTCTTATCTCTTCTTGCTATTCTTTGGAACTCTGCATTCAGATGCTTATATCTTTCCTTTTCTCCTTTGCTTTTCACCTCTCTTCTTTCACAGCTATTTTTAAGGCTTCCCCAGACAGCCATTTTGCTTTTTTGCATTTCTTTTCCATGGGGATAGTCTTGATCCCTGTCTCCTGTACAATGTCATGAACCTCATTCCANAGAAATCTCTAGTCTTTCCCATTCTGTTGTTTTCCTCTATTTCTTTGCATTGATCGCTGAGGAAGGCTTTCTGAGCTCTTCTTGCTATTCTCTGGAACTCTGCATTCAGATGCTTATATCTTTCCTTTTTTCCTTTGCTTTTTGCTTCTCTTCTTTTCACAGGTATTTGTAAGGCCTCCTCAGACAGCGATTTTGCTTTTTTGCATTTCTTTTCCATGGGGATGGTCTTGATCCCTGTCTCCTGTACAATGTCAACAAACCTCCTTCCATAGTTCATCAGGCCCAAATTTTCCTTGATTATAGTCTTAACATTTAAAATAATGGTTTTAAAGTCTTTAACTACTAATTCCATCATCTCTGTCATTTTTGGGTCTGTTCCTTGTTTGGTTGTCCTAAGTATGTGTCTGATTTTTGTGTTTTGTTACATGTCCTGTGATTTTCTAATGGGTGCTGCTGCTGCTGCTGAGTCACTTCAGTCGTGTCCGACTCTGTGTGACCCCATTGACGGCAGCCCACCAGGCTCCCCCATCCCTGGGATTCTCCAGGCAAGAATACTGGAGTGGGTTGCCATTTCCTTCTCCAATGCATGAAAGTGAAAAGTGAAAGTGAAGTCACTCAGTCGTGTCCGACTCTTAGCGACCCCATGGACTGCAGCCTGCCAGGCTCATTCATCCATGGGATTTTCCAGGCAAGAGTACTGGAGTGGGCTGCCATTGCCTTCTCCAATGGGTGCTAAATATGGTGAATTTTGCATTGTTGAATTGTATGTGCTGCGTTGTATTGTATTCCTTGAAAAAGTGTTGGATTTTGTTCTGGCGTGCAGTTAACTAACCTGTAACTCTGTTTATCCTTTCAGAGATGTTTTTATGCTTTGTTAGAACAGACAGACTTTATGATGAATTAGCTCTGCCTCTATTCCCTTCCTCACCAGCTTTACAGAGGTGTAACTGAAATATTAATGTGTTTAAAGGGTACATTATTTGATATACATGGAAATTGTGAAAGGATTCTCCCAGTCAAGTTAATCAACATACTGTCCCCTCAAATAGGCTTCCCTTCTGGCTCAGCTGGTAAAGAATCCATCTGCAATGCAGGAGACCTGGGTTCGATCCCTGGGTTGGGAAGATCCCCAGATAAGGAAAAGGCTACCCTCTCCAGTATTCTGGCCTGGAGAATTCCATGGACTGTATAATCCATGGGATCGCAAAGAGTCGGACATGACTGAGCGACTTTCACTTTCATCACCTCACATAATTATCTTTTTGGTGTATGTGAGAAAGCTTAAGATTTGCTAAGAGACTAAACATAGAAACTGTGTCATCTACTATAGTCACCATGCTGTACATTAGATCCTCAAAACTTAACTATCTTACAACTGAAAGTTTGTACCCTTTTACCAGCCTCTCCTCGTTTCCCCTTTTCTCCAGCCGCTAGCAATCGCCATTCTGTTCTGTGAAAGTGAAAGTCACTCAGTCGTGTCCGACTCTCTGCCACACCATGGACTGTAGCCTGCCAGGCTTCTCTGTCCATGGAATTTTCCAGGCCAGAATACTGGAATGGGTAGCCATGCCCTTCTCCAGGGATTTTCCCAACCCAGGAATCAAACTCAAGTCTCCTGCATTGCAGGCAGATACTTTGTCAACTGAGCCACCAGGGAAACCCAGTCTATCCTGAGTCTTCTTTCTTTTTTTTCTTAATGCATAAGTAATATCATACAGTACTTGTCTATCTCTGTCTGGCTTATTCCACTTAGCATAATGCCCTTCAGCTTCATCCATGAATCTGTAAAAGGCAGGATTTCCTTCTTTGTTAAGACTGAATAATATTTATGATGTGTGTGTGCATGTGTGTGTGTGTGTGTGTGAGTGTGAAATTTTCTTTATCCATTCATCTGTCAACAGAGACGTACTTTCTTTCTACATCTCAGCTACCACGAATAATGCTGCAATGAACATAGGAGTACANTGAATTTTGCATTGTTGAATTGTATGTGCTGCGTTGTATTGTATTCCTTGAAAAAGTGTTGGATTTTGTTCTGGCGTGCAGTTAACTAACCTGTAACTCTGTTTATCCTTTCAGAGATGTTTTTATGCTTTGTTAGAACAGACAGACTTTATGATGAGTTAGCTCTGCCTCTATTCCCTTCCTCACCAGCTTTACAGAGGTGTAACTGACAAATTAAACTGAAATATTAATGTGTTTAAAGGGTACATTATTTGATATACATGGAAATTGTGAAAGGATTCTCCCAGTCAAGTTAATCAACATACTGTCCCCTCAAATAGGCTTCCCTTGTGGCTCAGCTGGTAAAGAATCCATCTGCAATGCAGGAGACCTGGGTTCGATCCCTGGGTTGGGAAGATCCCCAGATAAGGAAAAGGCTACCCTCTCCAGTATTCTGGCCTGGAGAATTCCATGGACTGTATAATCCATGGGATCGCAAAGAGTCGGACATGACTGAGCGACTTTCACTTTCATCACCTCACATAATTATCTTTTTGGTGTATGTGAGAAAGCTTAAGATTTGCTAAGAGACTAAACATAGAAACTGTGTCATCTACTATAGTCACCATGCTGTACATTAGATCCTCAAAACTTAACTATCTTACAACTGAAAGTTTGTACCCTTTTACCAGCTTCTCCTCGTTTCCCCTTTTCTCCAGCCGCTAGCAATCGCCATTCTGTTCTGTGAAAGTGAAAGTCACTCAGTCGTGTCCGACTCTCTGCCACACCATGGACTGTAGCCTGCCAGGCTTCTCTGTCCATGGAATTTTCCAGGCCAGAATACTGGAATGGGTAGCCATGCCCTTCTCCAGGGATTTTCCCAACCCAGGAATCAAACTCAAGTCTCCTGCATTGCAGGCAGATACTTTGTCAACTGAGCCACCAGGGAAACCCAGTCTATCCTGAGTCTTCTTTCTTTTTTTTCTTAATGCATAAGTAATATCATACAGTACTTGTCTATCTCTGTCTGGCTTATTCCACTTAGCATAATGCCCTTCAGCTTCATCCATGAATCTGTAAAAGGCAGGATTTCCTTCTTTGTTAAGACTGAATAATATTCATGATGTGTGTGTGCATGTGTGTGTGTGTGTGTGTGAGTGTGAAATTTTCTTTATCCATTCATCTGTCAACAGAGACGTACTTTCTTTCTACATCTCAGCTACCACGAATAATGCTGCAATGAACATAGGAGTACAGTTATTTCTGAAAGATAGTGCTTTCATTTCTTTGCATATGAATCTCCCAGAAGTGAGATTGCTGGGTCATAGTATAGTTCTATTTTTAATTTTTTAAAGGAACCTCCGTACTGTTTTCCATAGTGACTGTACCAGTTTACATTCCCACCAACAGAGTTGGCAGGATTCACTTTTTTCAGCATCCTCATCAGCACTGGTTGTCTCAAGTCATTTTGATAACAGACATCCTAACAGGTGTAAGATGGTATCTTACTGTGGTTTTGCTCTGCATTTCTCTAATAATTAGTGATCTCAAGCATCTTTTCATGTTGGCCATTTGTATGTCTTCCTTGGAAAAAATTCTATTCAGGTCCTTTGCCCATTTTACAGTTGGGTTACTTGGGTTTTTTGCTACTGAGTTGCATACATCCCTTATCTTTTTTCGGATATTAACTCCTTATCATGTATCTGATACATGGTTTGCAAATATTTTCTCCTATTGTATGGGTTCCCTTTCATTTTGTTTGCAATACACGGGTGACCCATCTGAAGACTCTACCCACTGCTTGGTGTATTAAGAGTTCTCTCCATTTTGACAGGTGGAAACAGGGGCTATTCCTACTCCTGTGTGAGCCTCAGAAACATTTGGCATGCTCCTGTGTGGCGGTCCTTCCCCTCACCTTGAGTAGTTTGCTGTTACACATGAGCACATCAGTTCTTAACAAAGTCCTCTGGGATCCCAGGGGACTGGGATCCTTATAGAAGGCAAGTGTGGAGCATTGGGGGAAATGGCAGGGATGGGAGGGGAAATAGGGGTGGAGCAGAGACTAGGAAACCCTGTGGAAGATTGGAGGGACTGGGAGGATCAGTTCAGTTCAGTCACTCAGTCGTGTCCGACTCTCTGTGACCCCAGGGACTGCAGCAGGCCAGGCTTCCCTGTCCATCCCCAACTCCCAGAGCTTATTTAAACTCTTGTCCCTCGAGTTCGTGATGTCATCCAACCATTTCATCCTCTGTTGTCCCCTTTCCCTGCTACCTTCAATCTTTCCCAGCGCCAGGGTCTTTTCAAATGAGTCAGTTCTTCGAATCAGGTGGCCAGAGTATTGGAGTTTCTGCTTCAGCATCAGTCCTTCCAATGAATATTCAGGACTCATTTAGTGATGTCATCCAACCATTTCATCCTCTGTTGTCCCCTTTCCCTGCTACCTTCAATCTTTCCCAGCGCCAGGGTCTTTTCAAATGAGTCAGTTCTTCGAATCAGGTGGCCAGAGTATTGGAGTTTCTGCTTCAGCATCAGTCCTTCCAATGAATATTCAGGACTCATTTCATTTAGGATTAACTAGTTGGATCTCCTTGCTGTCCAAGGGACTCTCAAGAGTCTTCTCCAACACCACAATTCAAAAGCATCAGTTCTTCAGTGCTCAGCTTTCTTTATGGTCCAACTCTCACATCCAAACATGACAACTGGAAAAACCATAGTTTTGACTAGATGGACCTTTGCTGGCAAAGTAATGTCTCTGCTTTTGAATATGCTGTCTAGGTTGGTCATAGTTTTTCCTGCAAGAAGCAAGTGTCTTTTAATTTCATAGCTGCAGTCACCATCTGCAGTGATTTTTGGAGCTCCCCAAAATAAAGTCTGTCACTGTTTCCACTGTTTACCCATCTATTTCCCATGAAGTGATGGGACCAGATGACATGATCTTCGTTTTCTGAATGTTGAGCTTTAAACCAACTTTTTCATCCTCCTCTTTCACTTTCAAGAGTCTCTTTAGTTCTTTTTCGCTTTCTGCCATAAGGGTGGTGTCATCTGCGTATCTGGGGTTATTGATATTTCTCCTGGCAATCTTGACTTCAGTTTGTGCTTCCTCCAGCCCGGCATTTCATATGACATACTCTGCAAATAAGTTAAATAAGCAGGGTGACAATATACAGCCTTGACGTACTCCTTTCCCGATTTGCAACCAGTCTGTTGTTTCACAGTTCTTACTGTTGCTTCTTGACCTGCACACAGGTTTCTCAGGAGGCGGTAAACAGAGAGGATGGGTGGGGCTAAGAAGGCCTGGAGGTCTGAGAAGAGATGGAGGTGCTGGGAGGAGTTTGCAGGAGGTGAGAGATAGGAGACATGGGAAAGCGGCATGGCCAGGGCTGGTCATCTTCACAAATCACAGCCCTACCAAAACCAGATCCCGCTGGACTCCCTCCATAACCACCTGCTGCAGCAGGCCCCAAGCTCTGCTGGGTCTGTGCCATGACAGCTGCTTGGACCCACCCCTGGCTGGACTGGGAGCTCCCTGACTGCCAGGGTGGGCCCTGCCCCCACCCTGTGGTCAGCAGGCTCTCATCCTGCTTGTGATGGGAAATGAAAGGTAACCTGGGGCATCTTGCCTTTCCTCCTCTCTGGGTCCAGGGGTCACTGAAGGTGGCATGAAATGATGTGTGTGTTTTACTAATATCTGGTCAACTGACAGTCTCCGTGAAGAGGCCTGTGTGTGTGTGTGACTGTGCACAGTCAGTTGTGTCTGATTCTTTGCGACCCCATGGATTGCAGTGTGCCAGGTTCCTCTGTCCATGGGATTTCCCAGGGCAAGAATACTGGAGTGGGTGGGATCTTCCTGACCCAGGGATCAAACCAGCACCTCTTGCATCTCCTACACTGCAGGCTGATTCTTTACCACTGCACCACCTAGGAAGCCCCAAGGGCCCCTCTCGGTTCAGTTCAGTCACTCAGTCATGTCCAACTCTTTGCCACCCCATGGACTGCAGCATGCCAGGCCTCCCTGTCCATCACCAACTCCCGGAGTTTACTCAAACTCATGTCCATTGAGTCAGTGATGCCATCCAGCCATCTCATCATCTGTTGTCCCCTACTCCTCCTACCTTCAATCTTTCCCAGCACCAGGGTCTTTTCAAATGAGTCAGTTCTTCGAATCAAGAGTTTCTGCTTCAGCATCAGTCTTTGCAATATTCATTCATTCATTCAGGATTGATTTCCTTTAGGATGAACTGGTTGGATCTCCTTGCAGTCCAAGGGACTCTCAGGAGTCTTCTCCAACACCACAGTTCTAAAGCATCAATTCTTCGGTGCTCAGCCTCTTTACAGTCCAACTCTCACATCCAAACATAACTACTGGAAAAACCATAGCTTTGACTAGATGGACCTTTGTTGGCAAAGTAATGTCTCTGCTTTTTAATATGCTCCCTACCTAGACAACATACTTCCAAGGAGTGTCTTTTAATTTCATGACTGAAGTCACCATCTGCAGTGATTTTGGAGCCCCCAGAAATAAAGTCTGACACTGTTTCCCCATCTATTTGCCATGAAGTGATGGGACCAGATGCCATGATCTTAGTTTTCTGAATGTTGAGTTTTAAGCCAACTTTTTCACTCTCCTCTTTCACTTTCATCAAGAGGCTCTTTATTTCTTCTTTGCTTTCTGCCATAAGGATGGTGTCACTCTGTATCTGAGGTTACTGATATTTCTCCCCGCAATCTTGATTTCAGCCTGTGCTTCATCTAGCCCAGCGTTTCTCATGATGTACTCTGCAAATAAGTTAAATAAGCAGGGGCCTTGAGGGCCCCTCTAGGAAGTGGGAAATAATGGGAAATAAATAAAGATGCACCTAGCCGACACAAGGAACTAGACAATGAGTCTCCAACCAGACTGGACCAAAGCAGGAGACCCAGAGGGACTCTGGGAAATGGGAGGAAGTTGGTGGGGCTCTGGGCCGGGGCTAAAACGACTGAGAGTCTGGGAGGTGAGGCAGGGACTAGGCGAGCTATGAAGCAGAACTGGGGATGGTTTGGGGATTTGAGTTGCTAGAGAGAGACAGGAAGTGGAAGAAACCAGAGGGATGGGAGCGGCTGAGATTCCAAACGGGGGTGGGGAATGCAGGAGGAAAGAGGTGAATTAGGAGGGCCCTGGAAGGGCCAGGAAGGCTGGAGGGGGGCGGGAGTCATTGGACAAATGTTAGGACCTGAGAGAACCAGCAAGGACCTTCGGGGACACAGAGGGGCTGGAGGATTGAGAAGAAAAGGGAGGCGACATGAAGACGTGGCGTAAGGCATGTGAGGGATGGCCGCGGAGGGCTAGGGAGAAAGTGGGAGCCACGGAGCAACACGGGCAGAGCTGAGAGACGCTCCCTCACACCGAGTTTAAAACCGCCCGCCGTGATTAATAGATTTCTTAACTTCTCCTTGTAGTTCTTCCAGTTTTGGCGTTCCCCGCTTCAGGGTTGAATTAGGTACACACCTAACTGCAATCCCCACCTCCATGCTGGCCCTGTTAAAATCCACCTTCCACGTGGCAGTAAAAGTAAACCCGGTCCTCCCCCTGCTTGAAACCTCCCAAAGCTCTCACACCTGCACCACTGCACTCGGAGCCACGCTTCACCTGGCCCCGCCCCTCGCTGGCCCCGCCCCTCGCCGCCCTCTTGGTCTGCCTGCTCAAGCCTGCGCCCATCCCTGTGCTGCTCTCCAGCCTCACTGGCCTCTCAGCTCTTCAACACTCCAGACTGGATCCAGGCTCACGCTGTTTTGCTCTTGCTGCTCCTTCTGCCTGGAATGTTCTTTCCCACACAGCTCTTAGCTACCGGCTCACTTTATAGGTCTCAACGCGAATTTCACCTTTGGACAGGCCTTCTCCACCTTCCTGAATAAAGTAACCCCACCCCACCACAGTCACCGTGAACCGAGGCCTGAGTGTATCTTCTGACGCCACCATTGCCCCACCAGCTCTCCTGTTTCTTTTGTTCTTGCTTGGGAAGGATGGTTTTTTCCCATCCTTCCTATGTCAGCAATTCCACGACGTAGTTGCTTCTTCATGCTCCTGCTCAGCCCCTCAGGCCTGTCTGTCTCTTTGCAACCCTTTGGACTGTAGCCTGACAGGCGCTTCTGTCCATGGGATTTTTCATGCAAGCATCTTAGAGAGGGTTGCCATATCCTCCTCCAGGGGATCTTCCTGACCCAGGGACTGAACCCCCACCTCCTGTATCTCCTGCATTGTAGGTGAATTCTTTACCCTCTGCGACTTTGGGGAAGCCCCAATTGTTTCTTAGGTGTGTTCATGGAAGACGATTGGATTTTGTTAATAGAATGAGATTGGATTTTATCCATTCTGAAAGGCTTGGTTTTCTCAACAGGTAATTTAAAGCCATTTAAATGTACTGTGATGGATATATCTGGACTTATTTTTATATCTTATTTTGTATTTTCTACTTATCATGCTTTTTCCTTATTTTAGTTTTTATTTCCATTTGCTCTGCATGCACATAAAGAATGAGATAGTTCCCTTCGAGGTTTGTTTAGAAAAAGATCTATATGTTGTTCCTTTTTTTTCTGTTTCCTCTTCTCCGTGGACAATTACGTTCTTACTTACTCTGAAGCTGATTTTTAAAATATTTACTCCCGTATTTCTACATGACATGATTTTGTTACTACTGATTATCAAACTATCTTGCAGCTCAGACCTGCTTTTCTTATTTTGCTCTGCCATATGATGGAATATCATTCAGCCATAAAAAGGAGTGGGGGACTACAATGCATGTTGCATGGAGGAACCTTGGAAGCATGCCAGTGGAAGAAACCAGTCACATAAGAGCACATGTTGTATCACTCTATGTGCGGGACAGCAAAACATAAATGAACTTTTTGGCCAACCCAATATATTAATGGTGAAGGACAGGGAAGCCTGGCATGCTTCAGTCCACGGGGTTGCAAAGAGTCGGACATGACTGAGCACTTGAAAAACAACAAATATATTAACTGTACAGAATGGAAAAGTTCATACAGACAGAAAGTAGATGAGTGATGAAATTGGGGAATGGCTGCTAATGGGTATAGGATTTCTGCTTGAAGTGATGAAAATGTTCTGGAATTAGATAGTGGTGGTGGTTGCACACCATTGTGTTTTATTAAAACCACTGATTTTACATCTGCAGAATGTATTTAATGGATATAAACTTTTTCTCAATTTAAAAAAACCATCTACATCTCTATGATCCTTCTGAAGAAGACAAGAAACTTAGTGTCATAGAATCCTCTTAAAAGCAAAGCTTGTGATAAGGACTCTTGTTTTAGAAGGTCAGTCTGGGAAATCCTGAAAGGAAGCTGGAGAGAGACACCAGGGAGAGTGAGGGATGGAGACCAAACCACGATGGGTGTGATGCTGAGGTCTCTGCTGTGGGCAGTTCAGGCTCAGTTCCAGGGAGACCTTCTGAGGTTATCTGGAGATTCTCAGAAACCCAAGGCCATATGCTAGTGGCCTCAGCTTGGTCTGCGTCTGGCTGGGCTCCACACCAGGGTTTTCTCAGAAGTGTCCACTTATGGGCCCTCAACCTCATGAGGATGACACATTTCTAGGACAATCCCTTTGAGCCTAGTGGCTCTGCTGCAGGCCAAACCATAGGCATGTCACTTCACTTTTTTGCCGCCACCTTGAAGGCTGGACGGAGCTGCTCTGCTTTATCATCACAATTGGCAACCCAGTTCCTGACACCAGCCAGGCTGAGATCCC
Organism: Oreotragus oreotragus; assembly: GCA_006410675.1. Lineage (NCBI taxonomy): Eukaryota > Metazoa > Chordata > Mammalia > Artiodactyla > Bovidae > Oreotragus > Oreotragus oreotragus. Next base: position 494,945 of record SJYX01014934.1, on the reverse strand, counting down.
AGCCTGGCTTAGCATTTACACCATGGCCCATACCGTCCACCTTCAGCCCTGCTCTCTTCCCAGCCCCTGGGAACAGCCTCAACCCCTTCTCTCCCTGCAGGCTCCTGTCTTCTTTCTTTTATGGAGTAGTCTCCGTTTCTTGTCTACAAACATGTCCTCATGTCTACGTGTGTGGAGCAGAGGGAGATGGTTTCAACTGTCTTTAACCAGAAGCGAAGTGACTTCTCCACGTGTGATCCTGTTAATGACATGTGGTTCTACAAGCAGATTTGGAAAAATGCACACGTCCAGAGCTGTATGTTCTTCCTAGACTTGAATTACAACTACTCACATCAGGCTTGTTTGGACCTGCTGGTGACCAGAGTCTGGCTCAACCCAGGGCAACAGGATAAAGGTGAAAGCAACTTGTAATTTTTATTGAGAGTCAAGTGTGAAGCATGCAATCATGCATATTTATTAATTTTATTTAACTAATAAATAGATAAATAGAGTGCTTACTATGAGCCAGACATAAAGTCTTTGTTTTTAAGGACCTTGCAAACATAAATAAATTTAATGCATATTAACAACTCCGCCTAAAGTAGGAAATGGCAACCCACTCCAGTATTCTTGCCTGGAAAAGCCCATAGAGAAGCTTGACGGACTACAGTCCATAGGGTCACAAAGAGTTGGACAGGACTGAGTGACTGAGCATAACAATTCTAGGGGGGCTGCCCTGGTGGCTTAGCGGTAACGAATCTGCCTGCAATGCAGGAGATGCAGGTTTGATCCTGGGTCAGATTTTCCATGGGAAACCCCTTATAGGAGCCTGGCGGGCTACGGTCCATAGGGTCACAATGAGCTGGACATGACCCAAGCGACTTTGCACACATGCACAACAATTCTAGGCCACAGATACCATAATATTATTATTAAAATCCTCATTTACAGATAAGGAAACTGAGGTCCAAAGATGAGTGAGCCATGACATTACTGAGACACAGAGTCCTAAGCTCTGAGCCACTCCCCTATGCTGTGTGTGTGTGTGTGTGTGACCTGTGACTCCAGTTTGCACATGAGAATGGGGACCATGAAGTCAAACTCTGGCTGTGGTGTGACTTTCCACAGCTAAGAGTGGAATGAGGAAGAAGGCCAGAGGAGTGGCAGACTCAGGGAGCTGGCCCACTGACATGGGCCTCCTGCCGCAGACCAGCTCTGCCCGCTTCCTGTCTGCTCACGTGGCAGTGGGGCTGAGTTCGGTCTGGCTCAGACACAGCAGCTGAGGGTACCAGTGAGGGCTGGCTGCAGCAGGGGCACTGGGTTCCGTCCTCTCTCATCCTCTCCCAGCCCAGACCCAGCGGCAGGAAAAACCTATTTACTGCAGACTGAAGGGCTGACACGCCACTCCATAGTCATTCTTCATGTCCAGGGAGACAGAGATGGAAAAAGAGACAGGACTTAGGACTGAAGGAAGAACAAAATATACAGACAGGGACTTCCCTGGTGGTCCAGTGTCTAAGACTGTGCTCCCAATGCAGGGGGCCCGGGTTTGAACCCTGGTCAGGGAACTAGATCCCATATGCTACCACTGAGACCCAGCACAGCCAAAGAAATAAATATTTTTTAAAAATACAGAGAAACAGAGAATTATGACGAGTCTAGACAGAAAGGTACAGAAACAGACACAGATGCTGGGACACAGACCATACACCTGGAGCATGTCTGAGATGGAAGTTGCTGGAGGATGGGATGGGGTGAGACAGAACTGATAGGGGGACAGTGCAGGGAGCCACTGAGGCCCTAAGGGGCTTGGTGTCCTTGGAGAGTCTGGACAAGGGCCTAAGCCAGGGGTTCCCATCCTACTGATGTGACCCTTCATCTGAGGGCGGGGCTACAGCTGAAGTCGGTGTGTGAAAAAGTGTGTCCAGCCCCCTTCCTGGGCTGTTGGCCTGGCGTCCCCGGAGCTGGGGACAGGTGCCCTCCTCCTGAATAGCACCAGCCGGTCCCCTCCACGCTGAGCCAGCGTCAGGTTCCAGGCTGTTCCCTGGGGGAACTTTGATCTGGAAAGAATGAGAGTGACCGAGCTGGCTGTGGCCCAGGGCAGCACAGCATCCCTGAAACCTGGCCTGGACTGCCCCTGCCACCTTCCTGCCCACTGCCACACCGGGCAGTCCCTCCAGGGCTCAGGAGACACAGACAGGGTCTTTCCTGCTTTCCTTCCCCCCTGGTTCTCTCCATCTCCATTCGCTGTTCAATCACCAGTTCCTGCCTTCATTCATTCAGGGCCTGGGGCTGGCGATGGATGGAGCTGGGGGCTGTGCGGCTCTGGACTCTGCCCTCTCGGGAGCTCCAAACTGAGATCACTGCTCCAGAGAAGCACAAATCCTGCACTGGAGCAGGGAACCAGGGCAGGAGTGGAGCGCGCAGTGGACACAGTGGGGCAGAGAGTGGAAGCCAGGCGGGCTGACAGGCATCACCAAGGATGACTTCTCAGAGAAGGTGGCATGTAAACGGGCTCTGGACTTCCTTGGTGGTCCAGTGGTTAAGACTCCACACTTCCCACGTAGGGGGCGTGGGTTGCATCCCTGGTCGGGGAACTAAGATCCCACATGCCAGCCTGCATGGCCAAAAGTAATAAAACAACTTCCTCAAAACACTGGGCTCTGAAGATCTGAAAAAGGAGCAGGAGTTGTCAGACAGGATGGCAAGGGGAAAGGATGCTTTCGGCAGGGCGACCAGAGCAGCCACAATGGCAGAAATGTGAGAGTGTGTGCCTTGTGCTGGATGGGCCTTGAATGGCAGCCTCAGTTATTCGCCTATTGCTGGAGCAGATCCAAGGGTCAGGGGGACAGATTTGTTAGAGAAAGGAGACTCTGGGGCCTTGCAAGGGAGGTGGGTGCCTGGTGGGTCCGGATGCTGGCCTCGGCTCTCCAGGCCTTCCCAAGGATGGTCTCATGCCCTCAGAGACTTCCCATGCCTACCCCAGCCCCAAGGAGCCTCAGGAATGCTTCTGAGGGAGCCTGGCTTGTCTACAGGCTGCAAGAGGCTCCAGAGAGCCCCTTGCCCAGACCCTAGCCCAGCCCCTTGCCTCAGCCTGGCCTCCCCACCCCCACTGCTCGCTCTGAGTGACACGGCCTTTTGCTAGGCTGAAAGCGGACACTGCCCAGCCTCCGGGGCCCCTGGGGAAGGCCCGTGAGCTCTCCAGCCCTGCAGCTCTGGCTCCTCAAGTCCTGGAGGCCATTGAGCCAGGCCCTATAAATAGCCCAGGGAGGGGGAGGAGAGGCCGGCCAGGCAGGGTTAGAGGGGACAGGCTCTGGGTAGGATGTTGTGGAGGGGTGGGGAGAAGGAGAAGTCCAGAGTTCGAGGCCAGTTCTGTCCCTGACCAGGACTGCTCACTCCTCTGGGTCTCGGGGTTCCCCTGGGCGGGGGGTGGCCAGGCTGATGGAGCAGACAGACAGGGACTGCTGTTCTAAAGGGACAGGAGACTCCTCCTCCTTACTGGCTGGTTTTCAGAGGCAAAAGTGTCAGGATATTAGCTGTGAGGGTCCCAGGCTGGGCCAGTCCTGCCACAGAGACCACCTCCCCAGTCCCCGGGACAAGCTCTGGTGGGGTGCTGACTCTTCCAGCACTTCAGTTTCCCCTCTTGGCATGGCAGCTCCCAGAGTGGTGGGGGTGGGGAAGGCACTGGGTCAGCCGGAGACCTCTCCAGGCCATGGGGCCAGAGCTTAGGGGATGGGACCTGCCGGGGAGGCTCCTGGAAATGGAAAATGTGAGCCCCACGGCCTTATCTGGGCTGGAAGCAGCTGTCTCCATTCCACACCCTCCACAGCCCCTGCCTTGGCTGGGAGGAGTAGGCAGCCCCTCCACACAGGGATGATTGCTGTTAGTTCTCTGGGCAGCCAATCTCTCAGCAGAGGCTCGTGGGAAATTCCTCCTCTGCTGGGACCAAAAGGGCCTAGTGCTGGTCCAGGTGGACAGCAAGCTCCACTCTCTTACCCCCTCCCCAGGTCAGGGCCACCCTTAGAATTGTATATGCGAGTCTCTGCAGAGCGCTCAGGATCTGGACCTTCTAAAGACACACTTCCAGGTCTGGTGAAAGAGACAGCAGAAAATGTGGCACGTGATGTGTGATCAAACTCACACAACGAGACACACACAAATATCGGATATACGTAAGCATGTGTAGACAACGCACATACACACACAGGCATGCGCATGTCCTCTGTTGACACACGTACTGCAGGCATGCATCCATGTGTGTCTAGAAACACATTCACCATTTATGAGCAAAGGCATAAAAATCCCCCTTCCAACCACAAGGGCTTGAACATGTGCCCATATATGTGCATATGTGTACAGCTGTGTATGCAAGTACTATAGACTCTGTACCTCCCACATCTTCCCTCTACACCAACACATGTACACAGGTATACGCAAGCATGATACATGCACAGACATGTCCCCAGATACACCGGAGAAAGAGGAACATCCCAAATATACACGTGTGTCTGGCAGTGTGTCCCTGGGATGGAGTTTAAAGGAGGGTTTGGTAGAGAGAGTTGGAGTGACCCAGGGGGCAGGAGTCTCTTCTGTCCTCCCTCCCGGGGGCCTCAGGATTCCAGGTTCCACCCCGGTGGCTCCACTTCAGGCAGGCAGAGCCGTGGGGCAGAGCCCAGAGCTCCTGGTACCCTTCTCTGGAGTCCTAGTTAGAGATGAGGCCTAGGAGCTCTGAGACTGGCCCACCCCAGGCTCCTGTGCAGCTTCCACATGCCCCTGCCTCCCCACTCAGCAACCCCTTTTGGCTCCTAAACCCAGCAACCTGGCAGGAAAAGATAAACGCAAGTTCTGCCTCCACGCCCCTGTGGATCTCATAACAAGGCAATGGTTTCCAGGGCAGAGGCTGGATTTCAAGATTCAAGGGGGAGGAGCCCAGGATGGTATGTTTGCCAGGAGGGTCCAGTCCTGGAGTGTATTTCTCCGTCGAGTCCTTATTAGCCTGCTCCCCGTTGGTGTCTGCATCTGGGGACCCTGAGGCGTGGAGTGTGGCTCCCTTTCCACACCTTCCCCAGTTACAAAGCTGGACTGCCGGGCCTGTTAGCCATCCCAGTGACCTGAAGGCTTCATAGCGGGCTTGGCAGGGCTGACTGGGGCCTGCCTGGCAGATAACAGGTCTGGCCTGACCCATGATCTTCTGACCTGAGCATTCCTGGCAGAGGGGCTTGAAGGGCTGAGGTGACCAGTGAGGCCGGCAGCTGTCTTTGTCTCAGTGCAAAGGCTGATGTGACCTTGGAGTCAGCCCCCGTGTGGCACCTGTGAGCCTCATGGCTCACCACGCCTTCTAACGCATCCTCTCTGACCCAGCTCATGGGGTCCATCCATCCACTCATTCTATTGGTTCCACTCCCTCTCCAGTGAGTCCTCTTTCCCTGGCATTCGCTCTCACATTTTCGTGGAGCACTTTCTAAAGCCAGCTGTCTCTTCAGCTGTAGGGATAGAGGAACAGCTGAGACAGCTCTCTGCTCTCCGAGGATGGGCTCCAACACATGTATGCAAGTGTGTGAGGGCCCCACGCCCATGTGCAGGGACCCAGGTGCAGAGGGTGAGGGCCAGTCCCAGGCAGGTGGGCCCAGGACTGCAGAGGACTGCAGAATCTGGGGAGTGGGTGGGACCTTCAGGACAGGAGCTGGAGGCAGGTGGGTATAAGGAGAGGGACTGGGCTGGAGGTGGAGGAGTGGGAGTCACCAGTGTGGGTGTGGGGGTGGATGACACCATGCAGAAAGGGTCTGTTAATAAAAGGGGGACCTTCCCAGCTCAGAGCCCTGGGGACCACGGTTAAGGGATGAGTGAAAACAGAGCCACTCAGGAAGGTCACTGGGGAGAAGAAGGGGAGTCAAGAGGGCTGGGAGGAGGGATGGTCATCAGGGGCTCCTGCTGGAGGGCCACAGGGATGGTCTGCAGAGCTCAAAGCACAGTTCCGGGGATTGGAGCCCCTGGGTTATCTGGGAGCAGGGGGACCTGCCCAGACTTGGCTGGATTTGACTGTTGCCCCCAAGGGGCCCTGGGGTCACAGCCAAGACCCTGGGTTCCAGCCCTGTCTCTGCATATCTTGCTCTGTGACCTGGAGCCTGTCCCTGTCCCTCCCCAGGCCTCACTTCCCCCACCTCAGGTCCCTGACTTTGGGGTTTGGGCTTGGCCGGGATTTGATTTCATGAGGTGATTGGCAGTGGGTACAGGAAGGCTTGTCCCACATGCTGCCCCCAGCCCAGCACCAGAGCAGACCAAGGGGCCAGGAAGCAGGGTCAGAGCCAGGGGAGGGAGAGCTGGGAGGGCAAGTGCCAGAGCCCCTGGGACTCAGTGGGAGGTCGGCCTCGCTAGCCCGCTGACATCAGGGCTGGTGAATGTGCAGGGAGTTCAGCAGGGTCCATCACCCTCACCTCCCCCACAGTCTGGTACTGGGCAGGAGCTGAGCCCCGGGAGGGCGGGAGGAGGGGCCTTGAGGGGGAGGCCAGGAGGAGCCCCTGGGGCCTGGGGTGAGCAGCAGCATCCCCAAAACTGGCAAGGAGCCAGCTCTTGGATGGCACTGGTCTTCAGTGCCTCCCTCCCCACCCCAGAGTCACCCTCTCCTCCCTCCTTCCCTCCCTCCCTCCCCCAACCCCCTGCCCCGCGCGCCACGCTCTGCCCCTCTTCCTCCCCTCTTGGTTCATCTCTCCTCTCCTTGGCTCATCTCCAGCTATTGACTCAGTGGTCTGACTACCGAGGGAGAGGAACCAAGGGGGATGGTCTGATTCTTGTACTGTCTGCCCAGAACCTACGGTGAGCCCCATCTCTGCCCTTGGCAGATAGAGCCCTCCCCAGGCCCCAAGCAGCCCCTCCCAGATGTTGTCATGGTGGATCGGGACAGATCATATAACCTACCTAAGGTGGAAGAGCGAGGGCTGGATCCTGGGCAGCCAGTCTCTAGAATCTTATCTATCTCCCATTGGGGTCCCACCCTAGAGACCTGGCCAGCCTTCCTTCTCCTGGATGCTGCGAGAGAAGGCTGGACCCCCACCCATCCCTACCCTCATTTATGTTGTCCATCCAGGCACAGACTCTGCTGTACATCAGCTATAGGACCAGGGACCCAGCTGTCCAGCCCCTCCCAGACTTTCCTGCCTGGTCCTTCCTTGGGTCCTGCAAAGGAAGAGGCTGGGCTTTTCTGGCTGGGACTGGGGTCCCTGCAATCCAGGCTCTGTGCTCAGATCCGGAGGAGCTCTGGGCGCTACTAGAGACAAGCTGTAGCAGTTGCCTCTCTCCTAGTGTCTATCAAAGATTCTACCCTGAGAAGAATGCAGGGAGCAACTTGGCTCACCCTGTCCCACACAGCTACTTGGAACACACACATATACACACCATGCGTGCCTTTTGGCACTTGACTTTCTCATGAAATAATTGCTGGAAGGCTCCTTGGATTAGGTAACCCAGCGTTTCTTCCTGTCCCCATGGTGGGGGTTGGGGGGAGTCAGCATTTAGTATCTGTTGGGCTGATCCAGCTCCTTTGGGGCAGCGCAGGCCAGTCCAGGAGGTCTGTGGCCACAAACATCTTTGGAAGTATGATGGAAACAAGCCTTACAGACCTCTCATTCTTAGGCACCGGGGTTAGGCCGAGGAAGGAGAAGGCTAATCAGGAAAGATCTTTTTTTGCACAAAGAAGGATGGGATGTTCCCATTTTTCTTTTAACCTAATTTTACCATATACATGAGAACATACAGCATCTTTCAGCATCATTCTGAAGCAACAGCTGTTTTTACTCCTTGCTTTCTTGGGATGGTTGTGGGGTGGAGAATGGAAGGAAGGAATATCTGAGTTCAGTCACAAAAGGAGTGTTGAGAGGATGTCGAGGTGGGAGCCCTGGGCTGTGGATAGAAGCCAGGAACTGAGGCTCTGATGGAGGGAGGGGGATTCTTAGTCCTAGGGTCGCTGATCCTAGGATTTGGAGATTCAGCCCTAAGCACACCCTCTCCTCTCTGTCTGACCTCAGCCACTCATGGATCCCCTAGCAGGGACCTCTCTGTGAACCCCAGGCTCTGTGACCATTGACAGTAGGATGAAAAGACCTCACTATCCAGAGTGGGTTGGGAGGGGAGAAGGCACAACTGTAGAGTCAGGGAGGGACCTCACCACCTGTCTCCTTCTCCCTTAGGTCTTATAACAGGTGCAAGAAATTCCAGACAAAGACTCCATAGGTGAGTATGTGCTTGTGAGGGCCGTGTGCCTGGCATGGAGGGGACAGTGAGAGGCCCAGGGATCTGGAAATTATTGCTGAGGTTTTCAGGTCTCTTTGAGCAGAGTGTGGGGGTGTGTGTGTGTGTGTGTGTGTGTGTGTGTGTGTGTGTGTGGCTCGGGGAGTGGGGTCGGGTGGGGATGTCTCCACTCCCAGTAGGACTTGCCCCCAGGACCTCCCTCACCTCGAGGCCTCCCGCGGGACACCGGGGCGGGGGCGGTCTCCGGAGCCGCTGACCACGCCCCTGAGGGCCCGCCCTCGCGTGGCGCCCAGTCCCGGGGCTCACTAGGCCCGCCCCGCCTTCCGCCCGCCCCTCCCACCGCCCCTCCGGATGAACCCAGCCGAGGGTGGCCAGTTGCGGTCCGGAGCTGCGGAGCTCGACTATTCTCTCCGGGACAGGCCCGATCTCCCCGACAAACAAGCGCCAGGCCCGGCCATGGAGCCGGCCCCCGACGCCGAGGAGGCGCGCACAGTGCGCGAGGCGCTGGGCCGCTACGAGGCGGCGCTGGAGGGCGCGGTGCGCGCGCTTCACGAGGACATGCAGGGGTTGCAGCGCGGTGTGGAGCAGCGCGTGGCCGAGGCGCTGCGCCTGGCGGGGCCGCTGGCGCGCACCGTGGCCGAGCTGCAGCGCGACAACCAGCGGCTGCAGACGCAGCTCGAACGCTTGACGCGGCAGGTAGAGTCGCTGGGCTTGACGACCGGGCTGGCGCCCGCTCCCGACACGCCCAGCCCTCCGCCCGCGCCCGGCGTCCCGAACCGCGCGCCGCGTCTGGGCACCGCGCGGTTCGCCAGCCACGCCACCTTCTCGCTGTCCGGCCGCAGCCAGGTGAGCCTAGGGGAGCGCGGGCGCCTGTTCGCGTGCGCCGGGGGAGAGGGGCTCCGCGACCTCTGCCGCCCCTAGGTCCCGCGTGCGTGCGCCTGCCGCTGCGCCCCGCTCGTGGGGGTCCGGCTACGGTCGGGGAAACCACCGGCTTAGGCTGCCCGCCGCACCTGTCTCGGACCCCTCCCTTCTTTGCGGCCAGGTCCCATTTCCCCCGAGCTCTGTCCCGCTGTCTCCACTGTCCTTTGGCACTCGAGCGCTGTAACACCAACCCTGGCCTGGCCGAAGTGTTGGAATGGTCAGCAACACCCCCACCCGCTACTTCCCCACCTCCGTTGACTTGCCCCTGTGATGCCACTTCACTGAGGCCTGACGGCTCGGGTTATTGATTAACCCAGGTGGAGAACTCCAGCGCGGTGTGAGTGCTGGGGGCAGGACGCAGTCTGTTGGGGCGCTGCCGGGCGCAGCCTGTGGGAACTCACCGGAGGCGGGGAATCCTTACCGTGATGGGAGAGACGGGGTTGGGGTAGAGGCCCGGGGAACCAGTCCTGAGCAGTCTGGATTTCTGGGGTCAGTGACTGGCCAGCGACCTACACTGTGGGGGGGGGGGGGGGCGGAGGCCGGTGTGGACCAGTCGCTGCGGGCCTCCTGGAGTGGCTGTCAGAATGTTCTCTGGTGTGCACAGATCCGTGGGAGGGATTTTCCACCCTGCCCCCGGCATGTGCTCCAGGGTTGGGTTTCCAGGGTCTGGGTGGTTTGCACCTGCCGTCCCTCTCAGTTCAGTCCATCACTCATTCAGATCTCTTGTGTGGGCTGGGCTGCACCTCAAGGGGCTGGAAGCGGAGGGGGGAGGTTATCAGATTAACCTTTGCCCCTAGGGGTCCCAGCCTGAATGGGAGATGGCCCCACATGGAGCAGTCCCAGGAGTGCTGGCAGCCAGCGCGGGTGTTCTCATCTTAGGATTGTCTCATCCTAGCGGGTTTTGTGCTGGGAGCCGAGGACCTGCTGCTGCAGGGAGTGGTGTGTGAGGCTGTACCGACCACCTCAGAGAGGCTCAAAGGACTCAGTGGCCAGAGGGGAGCCTGGTGGGGTATGAGAGGAGAGGGGTGAGTTCAGAAGGCCCCCAGGTGATGGGCCAGGGAGTTGGGCTTTGTCTTGGCGGGTGGGGTGAGAGGTTCTTAAATATGCTGGTGACAGAGCCCCTGAGTGTCTCAATGTCAAGGAACATGTGCGTGCGTGCGTGCTAAGTCACTTCAGTTGTGTCCAACTCTTTGCAACCCTAGGGACCATAGTCTGCCAGGCTCCTCTGTCCATGGGATTCTCCTGGCAAGAATACTGGAGAGGGTTGCCATGACCTCCTCCAGGGGATCTTCCTGACCCAGGGATGAAACCTGCGTCTCTTAAGCCTCCTGCATTGGCGGGCAGGCTCTTTCCCACTAGCGCCACTTGGGAAGCCCGTCTAGAAATATGGATACACTTAATTCTGTCCTTTGAACATGACCACTACTTGGCCAGGGTATAATATCATCACTGTGAGATCACACGCACCTAATAAACTGTGTCATCTACTGTTTCTGAGCTTTTATTTTAACATACATTTGCTACTTGTCTACTCACAGAAGCAGCTAAGTTTTAGAAAAATACTCTGAGTCATGTATGCATATGTACATGAATTCACACACATATGTAGAAGTTTCTCCAGTCTTCTATTTTGAGTGGGAATTGGCCTTCAGTCACATGGGGCTTCCCTGGTGTCTCAAATGGTAAAGAATCTACCTACAATATGGGGGAGACCCAGGTTCAGTCCCTGGGTCAGGAAAATCCCCTGGAGAACGGAATGGTAACCCACTCCAATATCCTTGCCTGGAGAACCCTATAACCCTATAAACAAAGGAGCCTGGCGGGCTACAGCCCATGGGGTGGCAAAGAGCAGCTAACACTTTCACTTTCATGTGGGGGGAGCTAGTCTTCTTGGCTGTTGGGTGGTGGTGAGGGGCACTGGCCAGGGAAGGAGCAGGCTCCTCCTTGTATCCAGCAAGCTCCCTCATGGATGGATGGGGGTTGGAGGGCAGTTGCAGGCAGGGTAACTTAAATGCGATGGTCCAAGGAGAGGACAGCCAAGGGTGGGTGGAAGGAGCATTGGGACTGCCTTGCAGTGCTGTCTTGGAGGGGCAAGCATCAGGGTGAGACGGTCTTTGGATGTGAGCAGGGAGGCAGGGAGCGCAGCCCTGCTGGGGGACTCTTAGGTCACAGATCTGTGGAGAGGCCAGTTCCCTTTGGGTTGTCCTGAGAGTGAGGGACATCCTGGTGAAGCTGACCCAGAGCAGGTGGAGTCACAGATCTGGTCGAGACCAGAGGTGAGGAAGACAGCAGGGCAGAGCTGGCGGGTGAAGCCCCAGAATGGGTGGGGTCTTCAGGGGAGCAGAGGGAGAAGGTGAGGCTGGAGCCCTCCGTGGAGGTCAAGGAGCTGCCAGGGAGCGTGGAGGTCCCAGAAAGCCCATTCTTAGACTTGGAGAGAAGGGGGGGCCCCTCTGGAAGAAGGGGTTGGAGGTCATCAGGGATGCCGTAGCCTCTTGGAGCCTCTTGGGGGATTAGGATGGAGACACAGTTGGGGGGTAGGTTCTGGGCTTCAGAAAAGCCTGGAGTGGGTGGGGCAGCGGGCAGAGTTCAGCACTGTGGGTGGAGGACGGTCAGGGTCTCCCACTGGGTCAGAGGCTCTCTGGGTCCCAGGCAGCTTCCCCCTGCCCCAAGGCACTGGCCTCCTCTTCTCTTGCGGCCCACCTCTCAGGAGCACCCACCCAGACTCCGAGCCAGTTTGGGGCAGGGAGGGGCGCTGTGTGGAGTCATCCACACGTTGTCGCGCTCCAGCTGTGACCAGCAGCTTGTGATCAGGCACTTGGTCATAAACAGGGAATCGGGTCTCTAGAGCGAGACTGGAAAGAGTCATAGCTGGGTGCCAGGGCTGTCTGGCCTCTCAAACTTGTGTGTGTGTGTTGCTGGATGGAGGAGTTTAGGTGTGAGGGTCTTATCCACACATGAGAGCCAGTGGTGGCAGTGGTCAGGCAGTGTGGAGGCTGGGCTGTCCACTGCCCCTCTGTAATAAGCAATGAGATTTAGAGACCCTCAGTTGAGACCCTTTCACTTCCTGCTCTTTCAAAGTGGGAACTGCCAGGGTTGGAGGAGGGTTGAATTCAGCATGTACATATGCTCTGAACTCAATGCAGAGTTGATTTAGTAATCCACTTGTGAGTGCACAAACCTTGACCTTGCTAGGTAGTGAGCAGCCAGGGAGGCTCAGGGAGGGGGGAGAGGGCAGGGCAGTAGGGTGGGAGTAATCAGGGAGGACTCCCTGTAGGAGGCCTGAGACCCTGCAGCAAACAGGAGCTGCTTAGGGCTCATTTGCTCTGAGGCCGTGGGGACATCTCTCAGCTGAACCTCAGGTCCCTTGTATCTCAGGAGGACTGGCCCAGCCCACTTTGGGCCCTGAGCTGAGCTGGCTGAGTAGTTATGACAGTGACATCCACCTGGTGGGTTCATAAGAGTGTCCACGGAGCCACAGTTGTGATCTGGCCAGTGGAGGGAGCTGGCTGGGGGCAGCCTGAGGCCAGGCCAGGCCCGGCTCAGGAGGCTGCCCCTGAGTTGGTCCCCAGAAATGTCCTCAGCTGAGCTGGAGCCACCGGGTCCCCATGTCAGAGGCAGTGGAGCCCCTCCCGAGTGGCTGCCAGGAGCAGCAAGTCGAGATCGGACGTGAAAGAAACCAGACTTGCCTTATCTGCCTTCCTTTCCCAGACACACTGTGTGATAAGAGAGTTAAATGCTTGGGGGAGAGGTTTGAATTGAGTCTTTAAAACCGGTGGTGTGAGTGAGTGAGGAGGAGGAGGAGGCTGGGGCAGTCTTGTTAGGGGCTCAGGATGGGGGCTGTGCTGGGCGTGCTGACATGCGCTCCGTCCACACGCACAAGCCCGCGTGGAGTCAGGCAGCCCCAGGGATGCCTGAACTATTATTCCTGCCCTCTCAACAGTGTTTAAAAACTTCCCCAGGAAGAGTGTCTCTGACTTACCACCCCTCCCCCCAACCCCACCTCCCTGCCTTCTGCCTCTCTCCCTAACATTCCTGGGCCTGGACTCCCTGACCAGGAGCCTCCCCCTTCTTCAGACAAAGCCCAGGTCTTGGGGCTGTGACAGTTGGCTCCCCAGGACCGTTTGGTCCCCAGGGCTCACCGGTGACTTGACTTCTACCCTGACCCCAGCACGCAGAGGGCCCCTCCCCAGTCCCTTCTGTGTGGCTGAAGCAGGCTGCCCTCACCAAAGGAAGACCACTGCAGGGGTGTGCTGGGGGCCTGTGGCTGGGCTTGGGGACTCAGATCCCTCTGGGGCAGTTACCCCACCCTTCCCCTCATCAGTGAGACAGCTGGGGCCTGACTGCACAAATTCGTCTCGAGTGGTCCTTCCTGCCCCTGGAGAGCACGAGCGCTTTGTGGACAGAGCCCGGGGTTGGGGTAGGAGACCCCACCCTTGACTCTGCTGCTGCCTTTAGTCATGGGGTGAGGTTAGGGGTGACCCTGACCCCCAAGCTTCTGTGACGATGAGTTGGAGGGTGGCCTCTGAGGAGCCCCTTGGTCTGAGGTGAGGGCCGAGCCCTTTCCTTGCATGAACAGTGGTTTCCGTCTCAGGCATGGGGGAGTGAGGGGCAGGGGGAGCCTGGGAGTCTGGCCTCCCAGCGTGAGTCAGTCCAGCCCCTTTCCTCTTGCTTTGCTGGAGACCCCTTGATGGGAATTCAGAGCCTGCCTCCTGTCTGATGGTGGTGTCTGGTCTCCTGGGCCATCACGGGGAGCACAGGGCCTGCATCATGCAGGAGCAGGTGTCTGTGGGGCCCCGCAGAAAGACCCACATTCCTGAGAAGATGGTTTAACCATCAGCTGGGCCCTCCAGGCTCCTGCCTAGACCTGCAGAACCTGTGGGACCAGGGTAGGGTGTGTGTGGGGGGACACGGAGCCCCCAGAGCTGCACACCCTGCTGACAGGCGGGGCTGGAGATTGGGAGGGGCTGGCTGTCTCCCCTACGTCTGCTGAGTTGGCTTCAGGTTAGGCTCTAGGGGTGCCCCCCACCCTGAGGGGCCAGGAGAGGCCCCCTTTTCTGCACTGTGTCTATGAGTGGTTGGGGACCCTCTCTCTCCATCCTTCTGAATCAGAAGTTGGAGGAGGCCACCTCCTCTCCAAACCCAGGCTCGATCCTATGCTCTTCCACTTCCCCAGGGTCCCCACCCCACAGGGGGTCCCATCACCCTGCTAGAGTCTTTCTCGCAGCCTCTAAGCATCCTCCCTCTCTTCCGCCTGGGTGAGCCCTTCAAACCCCTTTCCCCGCCCCCACCCCACCATGGTTGCAGTTCCTGTGTCTCCCTCTCAACCCAAGGCTGTCTCCTGCCTTCACCCCCACCTCTGATTCAGCTCCTAAACTGTCACCCAGCACCTCTTTTGGGGTTAACCCCAATGGACCCTTTTAGATCTTGCCTTGACCTTATTTTCCTTGACCTGAGGCCACCTTGGGAGCTGCTGACACGCCAGCCTTCTCGTTATACTTCCACCCGCCTCTCTCAGTGTTCTTTCGATTTTCTTCCTCCTCCCTCTGGCTGCTGCTCCTTATTCTCCTCTGCAGATGCCTCCTCTGCCCCCAAGCACGGTGCCCCTTCCAGGCCTCTTCAGCCAGCTCTCCTGCTGGGCTCTGCATCTGAGACCCCTGCTTCTCAATTGTTTGTCCATCCTCCCTCTGAAACTTCAGACTCAAATATCCAGCTACTTCCTGACCTCAACTCCCTGATGCCTCAGGGGCTCCTTACACTCACATCCCAAATTGAAGTCCTTATTTTCCCACCAGTTCCCCCTTCTCTCTCCATAGTCACGTTCCCCGGGCCCAAAGCCCAGGCTTGGAAGACGTGTGACACCCCCCACCTCCATATCCACTTACTCTCCCTAAACTGCTGAGTCCTTTTTGTCCTCCACTCTTTCGCTGTCCCATCTCTGCTTCCCAGATCCCCACCTGAGACTAGGGAGGTGACTGGCCATCTGGTCACCCATTTCCATGCCACTGTCTCATTGGTCTCTGAAGGATGTTTCTAAAACAGAGCTGACGGCCTTCGGTTCCTTCTTGTCCAAGGAGTCAAGTCCAGACTCTCCAGGATGGCACCTTGAGCTGCTTAGTGCCTCCCCACCCACCAGATCAGAACACTTTGTGCCTTGATGTCTATGTGCTTTGGCAGGTATCAGTCACTCTCCTGGGAATGGCTTCCACTCCTGGTCCACCTGGCTTACTCTTGCCGGGCTCAGCCACCCCTGCTTCCCTGACCCGCTGGGCTGGATGAAGTCTGTCCTAAGCACGCGCCTTCATGCTGGACTGACGTCATCTGCCCACAGTCCTGGCTCCCACACCACACTGATCCCCTCATGGCAGGGTGGATACCTCTTGTACTTGTTACAGTCATAGCTGAGCCACTGGGGCCCAGGGATGGGCCGTTGTCATCTGGGAACCTGGTAGACAAGGGGGCCGTTCTGGCGGTGTCTAAGAAGAGTTACGGCCAACTTCTCAAGCCACTCATTGTGGGCTCTGAGTAGAGCCCCTGATCGGGGTCTGCCTCTGTGTCCCTCTCTTGCCAGGCAGACCCCATCAGGCTCACAGATACTCTGTACTCTCCAACCTCCCTCTGTGTAAGAAGGGCAGGGCCAAGGCTGAAGAGAACATCTGTCCTGACCACGAATCTTAGCTGTTTCTTACTGAGTAACCTTGGACAGTGCATGTCCTTTTCTGCACCCTCGGGTCCCATCTGTAAAATGGGTGTACTGGCATCGACCTGGGACAACAGAAGCAAAGTGGTATAAATGGCATGCCTGGGCAAAGGCCCTAATGGCCTGGCAGGCGCCAAAATGATGGAGGTTTGCGTAGCTTACCCCCTCATCTCCAGCAGGGAGACTGACCCAGAGGGGGCACAACCATCTGACCTGGGTCACCTGGCTCCTGGTCTTGGCTCTCTCTCTCTGTATGACACCCCCAACTGCTGCAGGCCAGAGGGAATGGAGGGATCAATGGAACCAATAAGGCCTCTGTACTCTGGACATCCAGGCAAATCTTGTGACCCCACAGCCAATTAAAAGACCTCAGCATGAGGGCTTCAGGGCCGATTATTGGCCCAGAAGGACCTTACTTAGGTCACTAGGTTTGGGCTCCCGACACGGCCGCAGGCCAGGTTCTCCTGACCCCAGTCATCTGGTCCAGCCTGGGCAAAGGGGTTGAGTGCCTTGCGTATTCCTCTGGACTCCCAGCCTCTTTTTTTTTTTTTCTTTAAGATGCCTTTATTTTTGGCTGTGCTGGCTCTTGGTTGCTACGCACAGGCTTTCTCCAGTTGTGGCGAGCAGGGGCTACTCTCTAGTTGCTATGTGTGGGCTTCTCATTGCAGTGGTTTCTCTTGTTGCAGCAGGCTCTGGGGGCTTCAGCAGTTACGGCTCATGGGCTCCAGAGCACGGGCTGAATACCTGTGGTGTGATGGGTTTAGCTGCTCCATGGCACGTGGGATCTCCCCTGACCAGGGCTGGAACTCGTGTCCTGTATTGGCAGGTGGATTCCTTACTACTGAGCCACCAAGGAAGCCTTGGAACTCCCAGTCGGGACCTTTACTCTAGCATTTTGATGGTCTGGGATCAGTCGGGGCCTTTACTCTAGCATTTTGATGGTCTGGGATCAGTCGGGGCCTTTACTCTAGCATTTTGATGGTCTGGGATCAGTCGGGGCCTTTACTCTAGCATTTTGATGGTCTGGGATCAGTCGGGGCCTTTACTCTAGCATTTTGATGGTCTGGGATCAGTCGGGGCCTTTACTCTAGCATTTTGATGGTCTGGGATCAGTCGGGGCCTTTACTCTAGCATTTTGATGGTCTGCGTTGAGCCCAGTGGAGGCTTCCACCTCCAGGATCCTGGGGCCTCCGTTGATGACGCTGAGTCCATGTCAGCTTCTTATATGATAGGGGCCCATCACTGAACACCCTCCCTACCCCAGAACTGTCTCTCTCAAAATGTTTGTCCTGCCAGAATCAGGGAGGGTCTCTGGCAATGATTTTGGGGAAGGGGCAGCTGGCCCCAGCTGACTGGGTCTTGGTGGGGTTTGTCTCTCTGTAGAGCGTGGACCACCATGACGAGGCCAGTGAGTTGGAGATGAGAAGGACCTCAAACTCATGCATCATCGAGAACGGGCACCAGCCTGGGGCAGGTAGGGGCTGACGGCAGAGGAGGGCGAGCTGGGTAGCTTCAGGGTCAGGGCTTCAGCCGTGCCTCTGTGCCAGGCCAGCTCTTGCCTGGGACAGAGGACTTGCACCTAAACCCCAGTGGGTGGTGAGGCTGACAGGAGAACAGCCTCATTCAGGGTGAAGTAGAGCTTTGTAAATACAGAAAAAAATGAGAGCTCTTGGAAGGTGGTGAGCTTCCTCACTTTTGGAGGAAAGCAAGCAGGGGCTGAGGAATCATCCCAACTGCTGAACTGGGTAGAAAGAGAGACAACTATTTATTGAACTGTCTGTTTAGTAAACAGGCAGTTTATTGAAAGTTGCAGCAGATGCCAGCTCTGGTTGGAGCGGCAGGGAGAGGTCAGGGAGACTGGAGTGATCGGGGAGGCCTTCCTGGAGGAGGTGGGAAGAGGGTTCAGAGACTAAAGTCCTCCAGGGAGGGTCTGAAGCCCCTGTGGATGCCACAGCTGACGGCTCCACCCCTGCTGGTCACGTGTTCCAGATCCAGGTGATGGACCCCCCGAGACCACTCAAACCATCCCAGGACCAGAGCCCCCCAAGCCTCGCCCTGTGAGCCTCTCCTTGCGGCTGCCTCACCAGCCAGTCACAGCCGTCACGCGAGTCTCCGAGAGGTTCTCTGGGGAGACCTCAGCCACAGCTCTGTCTCCCACATCTGCCGCCATCCTGGGGGGCCTCAGCTCGAGCCCCAGCGAGGCTACCACCCCCTGGACTCCCAGTCCCAGTGGTAGGAGCAGGAGGGGATGCAGGGCCTCAGTGTGGGAGGGAGGGCAGGGGCTAGGGTGGGGTCGGGGTGTTGGCCAAGCCCCAGCCTCCCCAGCCTGTCGCCGTGACCCCTCTCCCTCGCTCGCCGGCTCCATCATACGGGGCCCCTCCTTCCTGACTCCTCCGCTAGAGATGCTGTGAACCAGCATCAGCCCTGTGGGACATCACCGTGGTTTTTCCTACAGGCCAAGGCTGTGGCTGGAAGGCGGCCTCTCACCCTGCACACTGGCGTGGCCCCTGGGGCCTGGGGTCAGGCCTCAGTGGCAAGTCCTGGGATTGGGCTGTGTAGGTTTCCAGAATGAAGACTCGGGATCAAAGTGTTTATGGGCCGCAGCCCAAAAGGCCCTGGGCTCTGTACTCTCAAAAGCAGGAGGGAACACTGTAAAAGGCCTCTTTTATGTCACTGCTCTATGTCCCCAGCATCGTTTGTCCTCAACTGCTGGCCGAGGCAGGGCCAGCTTAGCCCAGGGATCCCGCCCATGCCCTGGAGTGAGGCTGGGTAAAAGGCACAGGGCCAGGTCAGCGGAAGGGAGGCAGGCAGTGGTGCCCCCCACGCCCCACACCCTGAGGCCAGGGTTTGTTATTTATCTCTCTTGCCTTGTCCCTCAGAGAAGAATTCTTCCGTCCCACGGTCTCTGTCCAGCTCTGGCTTCGGGGCAATGACGGCCAGCAGGAACAACGACAGGTGAGTCTGAGTCAGGGCCCCAGTCCCCGGTGGGGAGGGGTCGTCCCTCCCCAGGAAGCGTCTGGGCTTTGCCTTGGACCCAGGCTGCCTGGGCCCCTGCAGGGAGCTCCCTGTGCTGACCTCCAGGGAAATGAGGCAGTGAGACTAGGAGGCAGAGGGTTTTATGGCCGCAGACTGGTTTCACTTGGGATCCTTGAAAGCAAGTCTGTGCACAGACTGGAGGGGTGTCTCAGTCCACCCAGGAAGATAGAGCGTGGGACCACCGCCTGCTTTCCCTTCATCCATCCTGGCTGGGCCCCTCCCCTCCAGCCTGGTGCTTCCTGTCTCTGGCCAAGGAGGTCCCTGGAGGGACGGACCCCCAGGCTGGGGCAGGTCTGCCGCCTTCTGGCCTACAGTGGTCCCCACGCTCCCCCAGGCCCACTGGATTGTGATCAGAGCTGTGGGTGGGGCTGGCTTGACCTCCCCCACCCCCCACCTCCTTTTAATAATGAAAGGAGGATTGTGACTTTCTGTTGAACTGTTCTGGGGGAGACAAAGGGGAGCTTTTCAGTGGTGGCATGGAGGGGGCCTGGCCCTGGGGGTGGCTCTGAGTTCACCTCCCGCAAGGAGGATGCCCCCCAACCCAAGGCACTGACACCTGCCAAGGGGTGATTATTCCCAGAGAGGGGGGCCCACGGCCTGTCTGGCCTTTCTCAGAGAACAGTTCAGCTCAGAAAACCTGCAGAACCGGTTGGGGACTAGAGCCAGTGATGTTTCCTTTCTCCCTTTAGCCCGGTTGCTGCCTCATTTCACACTCAGTGGGGCAGGGGACCCGGGGTGGGAGACCAGGGGCCTCTGGTGAGCTAGCAATGGGTGGGTCTGTGTTCCTGACTCAGTGGTTCTTTCCCTCCCTGACTCAGCCCTCCGCTGGTGACCCCACCCCAGTCACCGCCATCCCCGCAGCCGCCAGCCTCGACTCAGGTCCATCGGCCGGGGGAGCGTCGCCGGGAGCTGGTGAGGTCACAGACTCTGCCCCGCACCTCGGGAGCACAGGCCCGGAAGGCGTTGTTTGAGAAATGGGAGCAGGATACAGCCGGCAAGTACGGATGCTCTCCAGATCAGTCAGGCCCCAGAGGAGGCCAGGACTCAGACCAGGGTCAGGCAGGCACAGCGTAGCAAAGCTGGCCCTTTCTGTTCCCCAGTGTGTGACCTCTTGGGCAAAACACAAAGTCAGGGCTGATGATGGGATGGGGTGGGCTGAGGGGTAGGCAGCCCCATTGGAGAGAGGAGAGGAGGGGGCAGGCGGGCCAGGCAGGCCTGGTGAGAGCCCAGCCCCTCTCTCTGCATTCCAGAGGGGCCCCTGGCCACCCTCACACCCACATTCCTCACCCAACAGGAGAAGTTGGTTTCAGGGCGTGACAGGGGAGACCAGAGGGCAGTCCCTGGGGTTCCGAGTAGGAGCTGGGAGGTGACACAGTGAGACCCAAGGGCCCACCAGCCCCTTCTCACACCCCAACCCCACCCCCTTAGAGATCAAGTCCAATTTTGCAAATTTATCCAGCCTTCCTTCCTCTGGTGATATTAACGCCTACTGCTTGACTGGTAGGCCCTGGCCTGTGTGATGATAACCACGCCCCGAATCCTAGCTCTCAAGGCTCTGTCTCTAGTGAGGGTGACAGACCCAGGAAGTGTCCCACTGACCCTAACAACCTGATCTTGGCCATCAAGGAATGTCCATGGGACCCAGAAGAGAAAACTATCCCTCTGGGCTGGGAAAGAGCCGTCAGGGAGGGCAGCCCACGAGGGAGCCTCAGAGGAGGGTGGGATGAAGGGAAGTGGACCGGACGCTCCAGGCAGAGGGGAGGAGCATGGGCCGTGTGGGCTCAGGCCCTCTGCCCCCCGATCACCAGTGTGGCGCGTAAAAGGCAGCCCAGAGGCTAGAAGCGGGACTGGTCCGTCACACCCCATCGAGGCAGGCTGTGTTCTGGGATGCACAGCTCCTGCCTGGACAAGGGTGTGGGGTCGGGAGGGTGCATGCTACCTGAGTGAGCAAATGGAGCATGGTCTCTGAGGAGATGGCAGCTGAGGGGCAGACCCCCACCCAGCAGGCCTGCCCTCTGTCTACAGGGGGAAGGGCGAGACCCGGGCGAAGCTGAAGCGCTCGCAGAGCTTTGGCGTGGCCAGCGCCAGCAGCATCAAGCAGATCCTGCTCGAGTGGTGCCGCAGCAAAACGCTCGGCTACCAGGTGAGCCCGGCTGGGCCTCTGGGACCCCAACTAGAGGCTAAGGTGGGCATCGCCCCGGCTGTCGTTCCAGGAACCCCAGGCTGGGACGGAGGGGTAGGAGCTGGAGAAACCATGCCCTTCCGATGGGTCCCCAGCTGGGAGTCCAGCAAGCACGGGCAGTTGTTACTGAGCTGGGTGGATGGTTGCCTGGGGCGTGGCTGGGAGGACCTCGGAGTCGAGTCAGGTCGGGGAGCTGAGGCCGGCACCGTACCCCCTCTCCACCTCATCCCCTTGCCTTGGCCTCGCAGCACGTGGACCTGCAGAACTTCTCCTCCAGCTGGAGCGATGGGATGGCCTTCTGCGCCCTAGTGCACTCCTTCTTCCCTGACGCCTTTGACTACAACGCGCTGAGCCCCACTCAGCGGCGGCAGAACTTTGAGCTGGCCTTCACCATGGCTGAGTGAGTCTGGGGGGGGGTCGAAAGGCGCCGTTGCTTTGGAAGCCCCAGCTGCTGAACAGCAGGAAATTGAGTAATATCTGCCTGGGGAACATTTCAGACTTCTCCAGTGGGTCCATTTTGCTCCCCTAAATGTGATCAAAAGCGTTGATTATAAAATTGCCTACCTTCTTAAGACGTGCTCATGGAGAGAGGAGGGGGTTCCCTGGTGGCTGAGACGATAAAGAATCTGGCTGTAGTGCAGGAGACCTGGGCCTGATCCCTGGGTCAGGAGGATCCCCTGGAGAAGGGAATGGCAACCCACTTCAGTATTCTTTTCTGGAGAATTCCATGGACAGAGGAGCCTGGTAGGATACAGTCCATGGGGTTGCAAAAGAGTTGGACACAACTGAGGGACTTTCACATAGGGAGAGGAGGGAGTGAGGGGTGATTCTGGTGTCAGGAGGTGCTGGGGAGCTTGGGATTTGGTTATAGGCTGAAGACTACCCCAGGGTGTCAGGAGAGTGGCAAAGAGGGGTGTACCAGTCAGGGCTCTGGTGGGGGGTGGGCGGGGTGCGTTCAAATTGAGTAGGCAGGAGAGTTTAACAAAGGGATTCCTTGTAAATGAGTGGGCTGGAGTGAGGGGAGGAGCCAGGTGTCCTGCTATACCCTCAGGCTGGGGAGAGCAGCTCTACGCAGAGGGCTGGCTAGCACTGCCGTGCTTTGGGGCAGTGGGTGGGTGCGACCGGCTCACGGTGACCGGGCAGGAAGGGTTAGGGAATAAATACCCTGCCTTCCCCCTCCTCCTGCCCTCACCCCAGGGCCTCCTGTGCGTTGAACACAGAGGCAGAGGGCGGGGGAGCTGTTGCCGCAGTCCATCGAGTCCCCCACCCCAATCCAGGGCAGGCACAGGGGTAGAGATGAGGGTATTGAGGGCTGCCTGATGCTGGGAATTAAGGGGAGGAGGGTTGTAGGGCAGTAAGGCCTCCCCGGAGCCTGAGTTTCCTGGAGGGAACATTTATCATTCTCTCCTGCCCGCCCTCCTTTGTGCCTGGTGGGGTGAACCTCTGCTCTCCGGGTGTGCCTGGCCCCTTCCGTGTCTTGTCTGCAGCCCTGGTGCCTGTGTTCAGGAGGTGCCCTCCCTACTGCCTTGCCAGCCCTCCTCAGTCTGTTCCAGCCCCCACGCCCTGGCCCCGAGCCTGGCTGTAGAAGGAGTTGCAGCTCACAGGTTACATCCTGGAGCCCAGCACCGAGGGTCTCGCCCTGGGGGACAGATCGGAGAACCTGAGTCTGATCGCTCGGCCCCCGGTGTTGCCCCGTTGTGTTGTCCCAGGTGACGTGCGTGGCCCCTCGGCCCCCTTGGGGTCACAAGCCCCCCTTGAATACTTTGAAAGTCATTCCTTTCTTGGCTGCCTGGGATTTGCTGTCATCCTAATTGCAAAAACAGCTCTGGACGGAGTGTGTTACACAACTGAGTCCAGACGATGCTGAAGGAAAGCCAAGTGTAACAGCTCCATGTTGGGAAGGGGGCGTCTCCCCAGGAGAAGATCCAGCTGTTTGCAAGCCTAGAAAGGGTGGCTGTCAAAAGAGCACATGGTCAGAGGGTGCAGGGCCTGGAGCTCTGATGTGGGCACCCCAAGTCCCACCACGCTGGGTGAGGCTACCCTTGGCTGACCCATCGAGTTCAGGGGCCCAGGCCATGCCAGCTCATGCCCTGGCTGCCTTGGTCACCCTAAGCCCTGGACCAGGCTGGGCTTGTGCAGGAAAGGGGGGGCCTGGAATGGTGGCGCTGAACCCCAGCTTGCAGGGAACACAGCTTCCCTTGGCAGCCGGAGTCAGAGAGATTCGTGGCTCAGCACGAGGTTTGAGCTCACAGTGCCTGCAGACTCCAACCAGATGTTTCTTCTATTCCCAAATCAGGGGCGGGAGTGGAGGGGAGCCTGCTCCAGGTTTTGCCTCTCTCCTACCCAGAGCAAACAACGAGGTAAAAATTGGCCTTGCCTCCCTGTGGCCTGAGCCTGCTCCCGGCTGGCTGGGGAGGGGAGGATGGTCTGTGGGCCCGAGATGAGCTCTTGCTTTTCTGCTGACTCGAGAGGTATGGGATGGGCGACTACAGCAGGCCTGAGGGGGAGGAAGGTCCCTCCCCCCATGAGTCATCTGGGATATCACCTCCCAGCTACCTGGGGGAGCAAGCTGAGGGGTGGGTCTCCCTGCCGGAGGCCTCCTGGGAGGACAGCAGCTTGGCTCACATAGTTTCTTGGACAATAAGTTGGTTAGAAAATCTGGGAAGGGGGACTTCCCTGGTGGTCTAGAGGTTAAGAAATCTGCCTGCCAGTGTAGGGAACAGGGGTTCAATCCCTGGTCGGGGAACACTCCACATTCTGTGGAGCAGCTAAGCCTGTGGGCCAGAACTACCGAGCCTGCACTCTAGAGCCCACGAGCCACGACTGAAGCCCGCTGTCTGCAACGACTGAAGCTCGGGCGCCTAGAGCCTGTGCTCCGCAGCGAGAGAAGCCCCACAGTGGGAAGCCCCAGCTAGAGAGTAGCCCCCTCTCGCCGCAGCTAGAGAAAGCCCGCACAGCAATGAAGACCCAGCACAGCCATAAATAAATATTTTTTTAAGCTGAGAAAAATAAACTAAAAAAATAATAATGATACAAAAGAAAAAAGCTGAAAAGAAAACACAGGGAGACCTCCAGGAGAATACTGCTTATCGGCATCTTAACGGACACTGGGGTTAGAGAGCAAAAGCCAAGCAGACCCGCAGGGCTATGAGAAGCCGTGGGAGACCACAGGGGCAGCAGGACGGACCTGGGACAGGCAGTCTGCGGCGGGCGCTGGGGAGCGACCGGAGGAGGGAAAGCGGCAGGGTCAGGGCTCCCTGACAGCAGGAAGGAGATGTTTCCAGATCCTTCAGTGAGCAAGGGGTCTTAAAAACACACACCTCTAGAACCTGGGGAGTGAGAGGGGTTTGTGTGCCCCTCTCCCAATAATTGGCCTCCCGGGAGATTCCCGGGGCCTAATCTGCGTGGGTGATGCGGTGCTGACAGCTCAGCGAGCTCCCCTTATTGGACAGGTGCGCAGGGCTTGGAAGGCGGGAGGACCGGCCCGTGTTATGGGCGTGTGACCCTCCGCGCTCTTCTCCCGTATCTCCAGGCGTTGTCAAGCCCGGCCCGGGCCCTGCGCCTGAGGCTCCCCCTTGCCCTGCGGAGAATGTGCCCTGCTCTCAGGGTACGGCCCAGCTGAGGAGCTTCCAGGCTATTTGTAGTGCCCATGTGTCTGAAAAACCAGATAGGGGCTGTAGTCAAGCCCTGGCATCCCAGGCTGCATTTAGAAAAGGCTTAAACAAGTAAAAATAGCCCCTCACACACCTCCTCCATTTCCCTGACAGCCCTGTAGGTGCTGAAGATCACAATAGAAAGTAATAGGAGAAAACCCTCTGACCCTTTCCTAACCCCGAACAAGGTGGGGCTGAGTAAATCCATCTAAAATTGGTAGTAGGCAGAGGGTACCTCTGGTTCTTGCTGTGCGGTGACATTTGAAATGATCTGTACTTTCTCCTTGGGACTGTTATTCCGTGCTGCTCCAACTGTTTAAAACAAGCTTGTATTATTTTCACAAAAGCAGTCATGTTTTCACTTAAAAGGCAATCAGGGCCCCTAATATTTTGAGACTGTAATGTTTTTGTAAAAGTCAGTGCGCATCATCGTTTTCCTTTGCTCACATCCCATCCCAAGGAGCTATGTCCACAGCTAGAATAGGAATCTTGTCGTTACTGTCATGGCTGGTGGGGTGGGGACAAGATGGATGTGGCTCAGTCCCCTGGTTCTTTCCTGGGGAAGCCAGCATCTTGCCCGTGGCTTCCTGTCTGGTGGGGGTAGAGGGTGATGCCAGGTTCAGACCTTAGTGCCCATCCTGAGGGCCACCCTGGGCAGGGGCAGGGATGTCCTTACTGGGAGGCCCAGCGCAGCCTCTAGAATGAAGCACAGGTTGGAGAAAACTCAGAACATGCCAACGATTCTGGGTGCTCTTCCCTGAAGAGGGCTAGAGAGAAACCAGCACCACCAGCTGAGGGCAGAGGTCCCAGGTACCCACTGTGGGCACAGTGAAGGAAGCAGACATATTTAGTTGTAGGGAAAGATGTAGATATTAAGATTTTCTCCTGGGACTTTGCTGGTGATCCAGTGGCTAAGAGTCCATCTTCCCATGTGGGGACGTGGTTTTGATCCCTATTTGGGGAACTGGAATCCCATGTGCCACA
This sequence comes from Oreotragus oreotragus, assembly GCA_006410675.1. Classification (NCBI taxonomy): domain Eukaryota; kingdom Metazoa; phylum Chordata; class Mammalia; order Artiodactyla; family Bovidae; genus Oreotragus; species Oreotragus oreotragus. The sequence continues at coordinate 469,249 of SJYX01014934.1, read as the reverse complement.
GGGCAAGTAAGCATAGCACTGCAACTGGAGAAAGCCCACAGCTGCAGTGAAGACCCAGCGCAATCAAAAAAAAAAGAAAAAAGATTTTCTTCCAACATGCAAAAGGCTCTTCTGTGGGGACAAAAGTTAGACTGAGAATAGCCTTGTGGGGACAATAGGTAGAAAGGACTTAGAGGCAAAATAGCATAAGAAATGCGAGGAGGAACTTCCTCGTGGTCAGAGCCTGCCATGGTCAGAGCAGGGCAGTTGGAACCATCCTTGAAGGAAGTTAGGGCCCCTTCCCTGGACCTGGAGGTGAGCACAGCCAAGGCAGGGCCTCCGCCAGGGGGTTGGTGTTTGGAGGATGGGATTTCAGTTCTCTTCCAAGGTTGAGGTTTAGGGTTTGAATGGTGCCCACATTCCCTGGAGGGACTGACTACTGAGGTCACTGCTGTCAGAGGTGATAACCTGGGCACACACTTGGCATCCTCTGACTACAGCCCTGGGAGGGAGGGGGAGAGAAAGAATCTCTCCTTGTGCTGCAGGTGAGGAAAAGGCTTCAGATGCTACCTGATAGTTCAGGGAGGTGGACTCAGGTTGAAGGCCACCCCAGGAACTCAGATTTTCAACAAAGCACCTTTGCATGTACACTCTTGTCAGAGCGCCAACCCCCTTGACACTGAGCCCCACCCTGGCCCATCCTGGAGAGCAAGGGTGCCCGCTCATCAGTCCAGAAGCACTCGCCACCCCATGAACCCATCAGATTTCTTTACTAGCTGCTCACTCCAAACCCAGGGGGAGGCAGCAGTGGGATCCAGAACAGGTATCTCTGTTTCACCCTGATGTTTGGTTTCTGATCTGAGGTCTGGTATCAGGCCAGCACCAAAGAATGGCCCGTGCTGATATTGCACAGCTTGTCTTGGAGCAAGCAAGCCGGGGAGCCGGTAGGGACTGGTAGAAAGCTCTCAGGGTACTGGGCGTGAACAAGCCCGCCTGGAAGGGGAGCAGCAGTGGGAAGCTGATTTCTACCCTGCCCCCAGGAATTGGCACAGTGTGGAGCACTGAGCAGAGCCAAGAGCTGAACCCGGCTCTTTAGAGTTCCAGTTCGGGCCACTTTCCCCTGATGACCTGCTCTAATGGTTAGAGAGAACCATGATGATACAAACAGCAACAGTGATCACCACTTACAGTTACTGAACTCTCCATGCCAGACGCCACTCGAACTGACTGCTTTGCGTGATTCACTCATTAATCCCTCCTACCGCCCTGTGAAGTGGCTGTTATTCCACATGGGGAAACTGAGGCCCCAAGAAGTTGTGTTCTGCTCAAATCATGTAGCTAGGAAGGGTGCAGCTGGACTGTGAATGCTGACACTCAGTTCAGTTCAGTCACTCCATCATGTCTGACTCTTTGTGACCCCGTGGACTGCAGCACGCCAGGGTTCCCTGTCCTTCACCAACTCCCAGAGCTTGCACAAACTTGCCCATCGAGTCCGTGATGCCATCCACCGTCTCATCCTTTGTCATCCCCTTCTCCTCCCGCCTTCACTCTTTCCCAGCATCAGGGTCTTTTCTAATAAGACATCAGGTGGCCAAAGTATTGGAGCTTCAGCTTCAGCAACAGTCTTTCCAATGAATATTCAGGACTGATTTCCTTTAGGATTGACTGGTTGGATCTCCTTGCAGTCCAAGAGGCTCTCAAGAGTCTTCTGCAACTCCACAGTTCAAAAGCATCAGTTCTTCAGCGCTCAGCTTCCTTTATGTTCCAGCTCTCACATCCATACATAACTACTGGAAAAACCATAGCTTTGACTAGACAGACCTTTGTTGGCAAAGTAATGACTCTGCTTTTTAACATGCTGTCTCAGTTGGCCATAGCTTTTCTTCCAAGGGACAAGCGTCTTTTAGTTTCGTGGCTGCAGTCACCATCTGCAGTGATTTTGAAGCCCCGAAAGGTAGTCTGTCACTGTTTCCCCATCTATTTGTCATGAAATGATGGGACCAGATGCCATGATCTTAGTTTTCTGAATGATGAGTTTTAAGCCAACTTTTTCACCCTCCTCTTTCACTTTCATCAAGAGGCTCTTTAGGTCTTCGCTTTCTGCCATATGGGTGGTGTCATCAGCATGTCTGAGGTTATTAATAGTTCTCCCAGCAATCTTGATTTCAGCTTGTGCTTCATCCAGCCCCTCGTATATGGGGGCAAAAAGACCAGGGACCCTGGAACAAGAGGGCACACAGTTGCTGAAGGAAGGACAGTGATGACTGGACCAAGTGCAGTTCCTTTTGGGCCTTCTGGGTCTGGCCACATCTCATGCAGGGTGGGAAAGGGGCTGTGCTGGGCATCACAGAGGACCCTTGCCATTACTCCTGGGTGCATGCTCATTCCCATGAGACCCTCAAGCCCATACCTTCAGTTCCTACTCTTAGCTGGGAACAGTGGAGGGAACAGCTTTTTTTCCAGCCCAATGAAAGGCCCCAGTTTCCACATTCTTCTACCCCAGTGGGCCAGAAGTTAAATCAGTATTTCCCAGAGCATGAGGCTTAGGGCACAGTTGAGGGAGGCTCTCAAGATGATTTTAAGCAATTTTTAAACCTTTGAGTTGTTGTGACCCTTGTATTGTATGCATGCTTAGTTGTGTCTGACTCTTTGCGACCCCATGGACTGTAGCCCACCAGGCTCCTCTGTCCATGGGATTTTCCAGGCAAGAATACTTGAGTGGGTTGCCACTTCCTCCTCCAGGGGATCTTCCAGACTCAGGGACCCGCATCTCCTGCATTGGCAGGTGGCTTCTTTACTGCTGAGCCACCTGGGAAGCACCTTAGTGGCTCATGACCAGCATTTAAAAAATTGAAAAAAGAAGTGGGGAGTGAAATAAAGATGAAATCTAGAGAAAATAGGAATAGTAGAAAGGGTCAATATTTTTGTGAAACTTTATTTCCACATACAGGTATGTGTATGCTGAATCATGAAAGATCTCTATGGGTTATGGTTAAAAAAAAAAGGTTAAAGACTGTTTTAGGAGGCATATGGGTAGATTTATTTTTTACCTGATTCATTTTACATTTATTTTCATAGTCTGTGCTGATTCTCCGTACACTGCTGATATACATTGGATTTTTTTAGTGAAATTTAATTTCAGAGCTAGATGTTTGTCAATAAAACTAAAATGGGTTATGGTTAAAAAAAAAAGGTTAAAGACTGTTTTAGGAGGCATATGGGTAGATTTATTTTTTACCTGATTCATTTTACATTTATTTTCATAGTCTGTGCTGATTCTCCGTACACTGCTGATATACATTGGATTTTTTTAGTGAAATTTAATTTCAGAGCTAGATGTTTGTCAATAAAACTAACCATTTTGATTCATATAAATTTGACTAAATTAATAAAAACTGAAATTTTTTTTTAGCAGAACTTAATATTTAGTGAAACCTTTGAATTTCATTGAAAATTTAAAGTAAGTCTAGTTGGGTTTCCCCAGTGGCTCAGATGGTGAAGAATCTGCCTGCAATGCAGGAGATCCCAGTTCAGTCCCTGGGTTGGGAAGATCCCCTGGAGAAGGGAATGGCAACCCACTCCAATATTCTTGCCAGGAGAATCCCATGGACTCAGGAGCCTGGCGGGCTCCAGTCCATGGGGTCACAGAGTTGGACATGACTGAGAGACTGAAAAACAACAGTCAAGTCAAAACGTGAGCTGGAAGGGTGCTTCCTCCATGTGGGAGTTCGGGAAACACTGCATTCGAGAGAGGAACTCCACAAACTCTTGTGGGGTCATGTGAATTCCCTAGTGGGGGGGCACTCAGGAGCCTCCAGCTCTGGGCTGAGCTGTGTTCCCCAGCAGTGATGCTGGCTGGTGGCTGGGGCTGACATTCCGATGGGGCTTCTGTGTTTCAGGAACCTGGCCAACTGTGAGCGCCTCATTGAGGTGGAGGACATGATGGTGATGGGCCGCAAGCCAGACCCCATGTGCGTCTTCACCTACGTCCAGTCTCTGTACAACCACCTGCGTCGCTTTGAGTGAAGCCCCTCGGGGCTGGAAAGCCAGCCCCCAGAGAAGACGGTGAGGCCTCTGGTGTCCCCGAGTCAGGAGGCCCCCTTGAGCAGAGCTGCATACTGGTGTGAGAGCGCTGTTTGTGCTGAGTGACCGCGCCCCCCACCTGCCCGGCTGCCTTACTGATGGAAAGTACCACTGAACTGCGCTCCGACTCATTACAGCCAAGGGCTCCAAGGAAAAAGAAGTATTACTGGAGAGAGAGAGAGAAATTGGTGCTAAGTAATTCTCTTCCTTAAAAAAAAAAATGCTTGTCTGTAGATTCTGGAAGCCTGAATCACAGTGTTCCTTCTACTGAACTGGATCCATTGGCTTTACAGCGTTGCATTGATTACAGCATTGTTGGTTTTTGTTTTTTTTTTATCAGAATAGCCAGAGTTTTCTACTTCCCTCTACTATTGTAGGTTTCTTTCCTCCCTTGCTCTGGGCCCCTGCCAGGAAACAGAGAGTTGTGTAATCAGCAGCTTGACAAGGATGACTAAAGTCTTGGGAAGAAACGGTTAATCACTCCAGGGTCCTGGGCAGCAGATGACCTACACATCACCTCGGCTCTCTGGGGAGAGGGGAAGGCTCTCGCCTGGTCCTGTCCTTCCCAGGAGGGCCCCACAAGTGTTTGGCTAAGAATAGGCTCTTGGGAAGTTAACACTTTTAGGGAAGGACAGGCCCTTGGTGCTGTGAGGTGGTTTTTATTCACAGCTTTTTTTTTTTTTTGGTAGGGGATTTGCTGCAGATATTTATAAAAAGTAACTCCATCTGTACCATTGACTGTTTGTACATAAAATGATTTGTCTCACCTTGCTTGGGATTTTTTATTTCATCTGGGAATAAGAGCTTTCACATACATGAAAGAAAATCTACTTAAATCTGCACCCTCCGCCCCTCAGTTAATTGTTTCTGTACCAAAATCACCACCCAGAAAGTTGAAAATCACATTTGCTTTTTTTGCATTTGCCTGTTGGTCACCCATCTCCACATCATTGAAGGAGCTTGGACAGAAAGTACCCACCCCCCCTTGCAGTTCTGTGTCCTGGAAGTTGACTGACAGATCCGTGATCAGCGGTGGGGCGGTCCCACACATGCGGGAGTCCACTGAAGGGCACTGGTTTATTTTCACAGCTGTTTGATTGTTTAAAAAAACGGTTAGGTTTTTAGTAAGACATCTTTAGATACTATAAAGCCACAGCCATTAGCTTATTCAAGAAGCATTTTCTAACTGGGTTGGATTTTAGCCATGAACTTGGAGAATTTCCCTGTAAGGAGCTAGTATGTGTCTCCAGCTTATACAGAGGGCTCTAACCACCAGTATCTGGGTGCCTTCTCAGCGTCACCTGTGGCCCCCTGTGTTGGGGGTCAGAGCTCTTTGGCGGTGTCGAGAGGAACATGATAGAGCTTGCCAGCTGGGCGATAAATACTCATAGCAAATTTGTTTGTTCAGAGCTGCCCCACTCAGTTACTCAGTTGTGTCTGACTCTCTGCAACCCCATGGACTGTAGCCCAGCGGGCTCTTCTGTCCATAGGATGGATTTTCCAGGCAAGAATAATGGAGTGGGTAGCCACTGCATTCTCCAGGGGATCTTCCCAACCCAGGGCTCGAACCTGGGTCTCCTGCATCGCAGGTGGATTCTTTACCGTCTGAACGGCCAGGGAAGCCCCTGCTTGTTTGTTCAGGCTTAAGGCTTATTCCATCCTCTGAGTTCTCCGCCAGTGGGAACCACCCCCTGTCCAGCTCCAAAAGGTGAGCCCTATTATTAGCAAAGACACTGTGCCTGGTCTTTTTTCATACCGAAGCTTAGGGTTTCAAACCTAAAGCCAATCTGGGATCACAGGGGCTCTATAAAAAGCATGCCTATACCATACTGGGTCCTTGCACATGTTAAATGGAACTCTCCTGATTTGCAGGCGTGGCCTTGCACCTCTGCACATAAAACAGAGCAGATCCTGCTGGAGAAAGGAAGAACGCCTCTTAAACTGAGCAATGGTGTTTTTCACATCTCACATTCAGTCTTAGAGACCAGGTGTTTTTAAAGTGGGTTCTGAGATGTTCTTGTCTGTGATTTGCGGGGAGGGGCAAATGAGGGCTCATAAGCTTTAAGGGGTTTTAAACTTGATTAACTTCCAAGACAAAGCCTGAGGGTTCCCAGGGAGGATGGAGGGGGATGGCAGCTGGGAGTGGGGGATGAAGGGGCATGCAAGCAGGCCACACAATCTCAAGACATTTGGAAACCATCGTTTTACATCAGGGTTACACAGAAAATTCCCATTTGTGAAATTGGATTTCAAATCACCTTCTGCCATGATACAAATGGTTTCACANTTTTTTTTTTTTGGTTAGGGGATTTGCTGCAGATATTTATAAAAAGTAACTCCATCTGTACCATTGACTGTTTGTACATAAAATGATTTGTCTCACCTTGCTTGGGATTTTTTATTTCATCTGGGAATAAGAGCTTTCACATACATGAAAGAAAATCTACTTAAATCTGCACCCTCCGCCCCTCAGTTAATTGTTTCTGTACCAAAATCACCACCCAGAAAGTTGAAAATCACATTTGCTTTTTTTGCATTTGCCTGTTGGTCACCCATCTCCACATCATTGAAGGAGCTTGGACAGAAAGTACCCACCCCCCCTTGCAGTTCTGTGTCCTGGAAGTTGACTGACAGATCCGTGATCAGCGGTGGGGCGGTCCCACACATGCGGGAGTCCACTGAAGGGCACTGGTTTATTTTCACAGCTGTTTGATTGTTTAAAAAAACGGTTAGGTTTTTAGTAAGACATCTTTAGATACTATAAAGCCACAGCCATTAGCTTATTCAAGAAGCATTTTCTAACTGGGTTGGATTTTAGCCATGAACTTGGAGAATTTCCCTGTAAGGAGCTAGTATGTGTCTCCAGCTTATACAGAGGGCTCTAACCACCAGTATCTGGGTGCCTTCTCAGCGTCACCTGTGGCCCCCTGTGTTGGGGGTCAGAGCTCTTTGGCGGTGTCGAGAGGAACATGATAGAGCTTGCCAGCTGGGCGATAAATACTCATAGCAAATTTGTTTGTTCAGAGCTGCCCCACTCAGTTACTCAGTTGTGTCTGACTCTCTGCAACCCCATGGACTGTAGCCCAGCGGGCTCTTCTGTCCATAGGATGGATTTTCCAGGCAAGAATAATGGAGTGGGTAGCCACTGCATTCTCCAGGGGATCTTCCCAACCCAGGGCTCGAACCTGGGTCTCCTGCATCGCAGGTGGATTCTTTACCGTCTGAACGGCCAGGGAAGCCCCTGCTTGTTTGTTCAGGCTTAAGGCTTATTCCATCCTCTGAGTTCTCCGCCAGTGGGAACCACCCCCTGTCCAGCTCCAAAAGGTGAGCCCTATTATTAGCAAAGACACTGTGCCTGGTCTTTTTTCATACCGAAGCTTAGGGTTTCAAACCTAAAGCCAATCTGGGATCACAGGGGCTCTATAAAAAGCATGCCTATACCATACTGGGTCCTTGCACATGTTAAATGGAACTCTCCTGATTTGCAGGCGTGGCCTTGCACCTCTGCACATAAAACAGAGCAGATCCTGCTGGAGAAAGGAAGAACGCCTCTTAAACTGAGCAATGGTGTTTTTCACATCTCACATTCAGTCTTAGAGACCAGGTGTTTTTAAAGTGGGTTCTGAGATGTTCTTGTCTGTGATTTGCGGGGAGGGGCAAATGAGGGCTCATAAGCTTTAAGGGGTTTTAAACTTGATTAACTTCCAAGACAAAGCCTGAGGGTTCCCAGGGAGGATGGAGGGGGATGGCAGCTGGGAGTGGGGGATGAAGGGGCATGCAAGCAGGCCACACAATCTCAAGACATTTGGAAACCATCGTTTTACATCAGGGTTACACAGAAAATTCCCATTTGTGAAATTGGATTTCAAATCACCTTCTGCCATGATACAAATGGTTTCACATGTTTTTTTCCCCCTATCTCTCCTGAGAGAAGTATTTCTCAGAGCTGCCTGTGAGATTCTTCTGCTTTTCCAGATAGATCCCTTCACCTGGATTTTGTTAAAACTTATTAAGTCTGAACCAAATTGGCTTGTGTGCATTTCCCTGAAGGGGATGTGTCACCAGAGCCAAGACGGGGTTTAGCTTTTCTGACAGCTGATGGAGGTTTTTTTTTTTTTTTTTAAAGGCAAGTGAGAGCTTTATAAGCACTTTCTGAACATGATCCTACACAGGCTGGTTAGAGGAGAACGTTCAGGCCAGGTGTTCAAGGGAACAGTCTGTGAAGGCCAGTGAATTTCGCAAATGTTTTCAGTGACTAAGCTCTCAGCTTTCCTGACTGCACTGGTCAGCACTGTGTCACTGGAGGAAACACGCACACAGAGGATGCTTTCTGCCATCCCAGGCCTGTGTGACTCCAGATAATGGGATGGTTTAGTCCCTCAGTCGTGTCCGGACCCACGCGACCTCATGGACTGTAGCCCGCCAGGCTCCTCTGTCCATGGGATTCTCTTCCCGGGCAAGAATACTGGAGTGAGTTGCCATTTCCTTCTCCAGGGGATCTTCCTGACCCAGGGATTGAACTGGGGTCTCCTGCGTTGCAGGCAGATGCTTTACCAAGCAAGCTACCAGGGAAGCCCCAGGCAATGGGATGGCAGACTAACTGTGCTGAGTGAGTTGGTCAGTGTTAGGCAGAACATTGAGTCACCCAGCAGAACCAACTCTGAACTGGGTTTCTCCAACTGGTGACTGGTGCCCAGCTCATTCTGATGAATGGATCACACCGGTTGAGACGGACGTGTTTCCCCTTTGCTCCCCTCCCTGAGCCATGCTTTCACACCCACACGTCATCCCCATCAGCTGAATGATGAATGTTCTCGGGAGGGTTATTACCCATCTTATCTCTCTCTCTCTCTTAAGATTTGGTTTGGGCTTGCTTTTAGAGCCTTTGATCTCTTATTGCTTGGTTCTTGGACTTGATTTGACATCAAGCAGCCCTCATCGTCCTTAGTCAGAGCACATTAAATGTGCCTGGGCCTGCCTCTTCCCTAGAAAGCACCAAACACACCAAAAACACACCTGGGAAGGATGGGACCATGAACGCTGTGCTCCCGGTGGGAGAGAGGCTGTGCAACCTGATGCGATGAAGGACTGAAGGAGGCCTGGAATCAGCAGGGGCCTCGATATGGATGGTGACACCCCAGAGATGCCAAACAACATTTGGGTCCAACTTGACTCTCTACCTGGGGCCCTTGAGTTGATCCAATGGTGTCACTTAGAGGGGGCAGAATCTATATTTTTCACAAGCCAAATTTTTCATCACTCACAGTTACAAGTGTTCTTTGTGTGTTTTGTATCTCAGTTTGGCATGTGTGTTATTGGACCCTCTTCCTGGCATCCATGACCTTACCCATACTCACAGGTCCCCCCCGCTGCTCTAGCTGCTTCTTCCCAGCCTCCACCATGGCCTCCTTTCCCTCTGTCCTTTACTCCCCTGTGCTGTGTCTTATACCCTGTGCCCCATCTTCTACATCAAGGGCTCATAATCCAGGACCGGCATGGGCTTTGGGAGTCTAGATGTCCAAATTAAATGTTTTCCCTTCTTTTTCCCTCTCAAACAGGCTCCTTCTGTATTTATTCAAATACAGCAAACAGCAGCATGATCACTCCTCACTGTCCATGCCAGGGGACTGAAAGCCCCCTTGTCCCTGAGCATTGTGGACTGACTGCCCAAGCGATTCTCCTGCTGCCTTTCACATATTGTAAACCGGGCATTTGCAAAACTCTTACTGGTGGAGCCCCATGGTTTCTACCCAAGTGTCTTGAAGCATCAGAGCTATTAGTGTTCCCCAAGGGTTTATGCTGCTAATCCTCAAATTTACAGAAAACTTGAAAGAAGAGCTCAGTGAACATTGTTTTCCTTTGCTTTGTAAACATTCTGCCTTGTTTGTGTCTGTCTCCATTTTTCTGAGCCATTTGGAAGTAAGATACAGACATCGTGACACTCAGCCCTAAATGCTTTAGCAAATGTCTCCCTAGAGTACGGGCATTCTCCTACATGAGCACGAAGATGTTAGCACACCTGAAAAGTGGGATATTTACTCATCTAATCTACGCGACATTCACATTTCCTTAATTGTTTCCACGTACCTTTTATGGCTGTTAAAAATTCTTGAAAATCCAGGATCCAGTGAAAGTTCACACACTGTATTCAGTGGTTATGTCTCTTTAATTGCTTTTCGTCTGAAACAGTCCCTCCACTTTTTGTTTACTGTCAATTTTCACCCTTTTTTTATTGGAGTATAATTGCTTTACAAGGTTGAGTTAGTTCTGCGGCACAACAAAGTGAATCAGCTATCCACACATATATCCTCTCCCTCTTGAGCCTCTGCCAACCCACCACCCCCTTAGTGCTTCTCAGGTGGTTCAGTGGTAAAGAACCTGCCTGACAATGCAGGAGACGCAAGAGATGCGAGTTCAGTCCCTGAGTCGGGAAGATCCCCTGGAGGAAGCAATGACGACCCACTCCAGTATTCTTGCCTGGAACATTCCATGGGCAAAGAAGCCTGGCGGGCTGCAGTCCCTGGGGTCGCAAAGAGCCAGACTTGACTAAGCGCGCACGCACGCCATCCCGCCCTCTAACTCTTTTGAAGCGCCCAGGCCCGTTGCCTTGTTCCCCACTCTGCTGTTGTTTTCTCCCAAGTAGATTCAGGTGAAGCATGTTTGGCACAAATACAGCCCAGGTGGTGGATATTTCTATAGCCCCATGTCAGAAGCACATGCTGTGGTTTGCCTGCTCTTGGCTATGGGAAGGTTGATGCTGTGGGGAAGGGCATTCACCAGACCTTTCCATTGTCCTCTCTCCCTCTATAACTAGTTCGAAATCTGTGGGTGATGCTTTCGAGGTCATGTGAGTATCCTGCTTTGCAATGCCTTGAGAATCTTAAGATTGTATGTTGAGCTTATCAACTGATGATCTTTGCCTGACTCTATGATTATGATTTTACTGGGAGCTGAAAAGCATGTATGTTTGTTTGTTTGTTTTTTTCAATTATAGTTGATTTGGGCTTCCCTGATGGCCCAGTGGTAAAGAAACCACCTGCAATGCAGGAGACCCAGGTTTGATCCCTGGGTCAGGAAGATCCCCTGGAGAAGGGAATGGCTACACCCTCCAGTATTCTTGCTGGAGAATTCCATAGACGGAAGAGCCTGGTGGGCTACAGTCCATGGGGTCGCGAAGAGTTGGACACGCTTTAGTGAGTGAACAGCAACAATAAGCAAATTCACAGCTGACACAACTAACACTTTCATATGACGAAGGTTCTGTATCTTTTCCTTTAAATTTGTGTTTTATTTTTAAAAGTTAAGTGTTATGTTTCTAATACAATTTTGGAAGGTTACTTTCCATTTACAGTCATTACAAAATATTGGCCATATTCCCTGTATTATACAATACCACTTACTGCATACCTAATAATTTGTACGCTTACTCCCCTACCCCTGTATTTCCCCTCCTCCCTTCCCTCTCCCCACCGGTGACCCCTAGTTTGTCCTCTGTATCTGGGAATGTGCTGCTTTTTTGTTATATTCACCAGTTGGTTGCGTCTTGTAGATTCCACATGTAAGTGATATCACACAGTATTTCTCTTTTTCTGACTTATTTAGCATAACGCCCTCCAAATCCACCCGTGTTACAGCAGACGGCAAAATTTTGCTCTTTTTATGGCTGAGTGGTATTCCATTGTATATGGAGGCCGCATATTCTTGATCCATTCATCTGTTGATGGACATTTAGGTTGCTTCCCTATCTTGCCTATTGTAAATAGTGCTGCTATGAACGGGGGCTTCCCTGATGGTTCGGTGGTAAACAACCCGCTTGCCAAGCAGGAGACGTGGGTTTGGTCCCCTGGGTCAGGAAGTTCCCCTGGAGAAGGAAATGGCAACCCACTCTAGTATTCTTGCCCAGGAAATCCCATAGGCAGAGGAGCCTGGCAGGCTACAGTCCATAGGGTCGCAAAAGAGTGGATACAACTTAGTGACTAAATAGTTTTCAACAACAACTGCTATGAACATTGGGGTTCTGTATTCTTGACCCCAATTTCCTCCATCCACTCTGTGCAGTAACCTTACATAACACACATCTCTTGTTACTTAGATTAGAACAATTACCTCCTAGAATTAGCATCCAGGCCTCCATTCGTGACCTTTTCTAACCCATTTTCTACTCTCAGCCACCAGAGTGATCTTCCAGGGCAAGTATGATCGTATCACCTCCTCCACTAAATGGATTCCCAACAACCTGAAGATAAACAGTTCCTTACCAGGGCATTGAAGACCACCAACCTGGCTCCAGCACTCACCTTTACCCTTGTCCCCAACTTGTCCCTTCAGCCTGTTCACCTGACCCTCTTGCTCAGAGCTGTCTAAACCTCACTTCCTCCGGGAGGCCCTCATTGACAGTTCTGTCCACAGAGCACAGGAAACTCACTTTGTCCTCTCACCAGCACTCTTGTTTTATCACTAGACCATAAACACTGGGAGGGCAGAGAGCCGGCCTGGCTTCCTACTGGGCACCCATGGCCTAACAACAGCCTGGTGCACGGTAGGTACTCCATGAGTACTCCCTGAACAGATGGGCAGTGTTGCCACGCAGGCAGGTCGTTCTTTGCCAGACGAGCACAGGAGGAATGGGCCAAATGAATCAGTTGTTCTGGGCCCTCAGGACCTGGCCCAAGTTTCTGAAGGTTAAGAGCCTCCTTTCAGAATTAATCAGGTGCCGCTCTCTCTCCTTCCAGCAGGACATTCTAATCCAACAGTGCTTCAGTTCCAATCGGCAGAGCCTCTGGGAGGCCAGTAGGAGGAGCAGAGTTAGGTGTTTGTTTATTGAACAGATGTTGATAAATGAAGCCAAAGGATACAAGCGGTAACTGAGCTCCTCCAGACTCAGCTAGAACCACCATCGGTGAAAAGGTTCAGGTTTCGGCGCCCAGAGTGCATCGTCACCGCCTTGGATGAGGGTAGTAACACTTGGTGATTAGTGTCACGGGGTGTCCACCAAAGGCCTCCTGCCCTTCAGTCGTCATCATGAGACAGGAAAGAAAGAAAATCAAATTCGGTTAGAACAGAGACATGCAGAGAACACTGCAGAGCCTGTGCTGCGCTCGGTCAGAAAGCAAAGCCAGGGAGGGGAAAGCAGGCCACAGCCCCTCCCCTGGCTCTGGGAGCTCCCCCGCAATACAGGACCCACAGTCTGGCACCTTCCAATGACTGAAACCCTGCACACAGCAGAGTACAGAAACTGCTAAGTCCTAGAGTAGTTAGTGAAAGTCATTCAGTCATGTCTATTTGCAACCCCGTGGACTATACAGTCTATGGAATTCTCCAGGCCAGAACTGGAGTGGGTAACCTTTCCCTTCTTCAGGGGATCTTCCCAACCCAGGGATTGAACCCAGGTCTCCCACATTGCAGGCGGATTCTTTATCAGCTGAGCCACAAGGGAAGTTCAATACTGGTGTGGGTAGCCTATCCCTTCTCCAGCGGATCCTCTCGACCCAGGAATCAAACCAGGGTCTCCTGCATTGCAGGCGGATTCTTTACCAACTGAGCTATCAGGGAAGCCCACAGGGTAATTAACTGTGTAAGTACACAGTGTAATCAGTGTAGTTAAGCTAATGGCATTAACCACGTGTCACGTGGCAGAATCACAGAGTTGGTCCACCGAGCCTCTGGGGACAGAGGCGGAGCTGTGCGCTCATCCGTTTCCACCACCATCCTGGCCTCGGACAGAGTTTGGACACGGTAGGTGCTCAGTGGGCCCTGTTGACCCGACTGGGACACCCCACCTGCCCACCTGTTGACACCGCTCCACTGTCATGGTAAACATCGCATTGCACGTTGGCAAGTTTGGGGCACACCCAGCCGCTTTGTGCCTCTGATAAAGGTTTCGATTAGAGCAGGTTCAGTGCATAACTAAGCACAGATCAGGGGTCAGTGAGCCCTTCTGGTGGTCCCTGCTCTGCGATGGAGCAGCCAATTTACAAGGGTCTGGTCTCCCACTGGTGACTTTCCCTCTGCCCCCCAGGGCAGGGCTGGACTCTGGCTCACCAGACCCACCCTCTGAGGGGGACTGATTCCCCAAAGGAAAACAACCCTGTGGAGTTCTGGTGACCATGTTAAGAAGTCTGGTTCTCCTGAAGCCACCATGCTGGAGAGATTTTGGGGCGAGGCCATGAGAGAGAGAGAGAGATGTCTGAGGAGCCGCAGCTGGTCCGTCCTCTAGCTATTCTATCTTGTAGTAACCCTGGTCCTAACCAGCAAGTGAGACATGCCCAGCTGAGCCCAGCTAATACTAATAAATGATGGGCAGCTCCTTGGCGGTCCACTGGTTAGGAATCCGCTTTCCAATGCAGCAGATGCAGATCCGACCTCCCCTCTGGGAACTGAGATGCCTCCATGCTCGTGGGTCGGTTAAGCCTGTGCCCCACACCTACAGAAGAACTGCAACTAAGATCTGATGCATCCAAATAAAAATAAATTTAAAACAATAATAAGTGATGGTTGTTGTTTTATGCCACCAAAGTCTGGTTTAGTTCAGCAATGGAAAGCAGGGTCATTGCTCCAGCTTCCATCTCCCCATCTCACTTGACTGCAGCTTCATCTTCCCAGTCGCTCAGACCCAAAATCTTGGAGCCACTTCTGCCTTTTCCCTTTCACACCTCACATCTATTATGTCAAGAAATATTCCGGCTCTGCCCTCAATGTTTGCCCAGAGTCCACTCACTTCTCACCACCTCCACTGCTCACACCCTGCTCCAAGCCACCATCATCCTCTTGGACACCGTGATTATCTTTCACCTGCATCACAGCAATAGCCTTCTAATTGCAATCGCATCTTGCTTCTGCCTTTCTCCCCGCTACGGTTTATTCTCAATGCATCAGGCAGAGTCATCCTGCTGACACGTGAGTCAGCCCTCTTCTAAAGTTTTCTTCTACCTATTCCTGCCCATACATGTCTTTTTCAACACTAAAGTCACCCTTTGATTTGTAACAAAGAGACCTGCATTCTAATTCTGTCTTTGCCCCTAATAGACTAGGAGATGGAAACAGCTCGGATATGAGGGATCTAGATTCAACCTGCCTGGATTTGAATCGCAGCTCTGCCGCTGGGTTGCGGTGTCCCATGGATCAGCACTCAGTCTTCCACGGGCTTAGTCTCCTCATCTGTCTGATGGAGCTGATAATAATAGAACCTAACTCATAACGCTGCTGTGGGGATTAAAGAGATGAGCCACGCGAATCGCCCAGCCTAGCACTCAGCGTTCAAAACAAGCTAGCTATCACTCTTACTATCGTTCCCAATTTAAACCCTTGGGCAAACTTTGTTGCTTCGGGCACAACTGGGGATGAAGACTTTTAGGGGTATGAAGCTTTTCAAATGGCTGAGGCAGAGGAAATGTGATCGCCTTGATTATGTTTGTAGGTTCCATTAGACCACATAGCAACAGAACAACATAGCAACTAAAGAAAGCAGTTCAGTCAACTTGCCTTTGCTTTTCCTGTGGTTCCGACTTAAAAAGAAAAAACAACCACTTGAGTAGTTTTCGTGTCACCCCCTGTGGTGAAAGTGGTACTTGAGTTTTGTTTCTGCTCAAAGCTGTTGTCACAAATTTACAAACCAATCACGAACTCCCTGTTCTTACAAGCCTATTTTATAAATGTTTTACTAGATTGTTACCACAGTGCCCTCTAGTGGAAGATAATGATTTTCTTGATTAAGATGGCTTAGATTTTTTTTTTTTTTTCTTTTTTTATTGAATTCACAGTGATTCAAGTGCACGGTAAAGTAATTCAGTTATACATATATATGTATATGTATTCTTTTTCAGATCATTTTCCATTATAGGTTTTTAGAAGATATTGAATATAGTTCCCTGTGCCGTAGAGTGGATCCCTGTTTTTTGTGGTTGTTTTAATATTTATCTGTTTTTCGTTGCACTAGCTCTTTGTTGCTGTGCGCAGGCCTTCTCTACTTGCAGCAAGGGAGGGCTGTTCTCCACTTGCGATGCATGGGTTTTTCATTGCGGTCACTTCTCTTCTTGCAGAGCGCAGGCTCCAGGCACATGGGCTTCAGTAGCTGTCGAGCAGGGCCTCAGTAGTTGAGACTCATGGGCTCTAGAGTGCAGGTTCCGTAGTAGTTGAGATTCATGCGCTCTAGAGTGCAGGTTCCGTAGCTGCGGTGGACGGACGGGCTTAGTTCCCGTGCGGCATGTGGCATCTTCCTGGAGCAGGGATCAAACCCATGTCCCCTGCATTAGCAGGCAGATTCTTATTGACTGTGCCACTAGGAAAGTCCCAGGAGGTCCTTGTTGTTTATCTACTTTATATGTAGTAGTATGTATCCCATTTATTATTATTCATAGTATTGGGCTCATATGAAGTATGGCTTATCCACATATTTTAGAAAACTTTAAAAAACTACTTGTGATTTAATTTTCAATCCACTGAACTATGAGGCTTGGTTTTACTGTCTAAGAATCTACCTTCCCGCAGAGTGGTTCTACCTGATGGGCACCTCAATCTCACGCCTATGGTCCCTCTGGGTTTAGAGAGCTGTTCTCAAACTAGGACATAGCAAATCTGATGGAGAGAGAGGGCAGGCCTCGCAGGACCCAGGCCAATTGTTCTGCACAGGGGATGCAGCTAGAACTCAAAGAAACTGCCTGAAGTCAGCCTTCTGTGCCAGCTCCTATCCAGCTTCAGCCCAGCTGGGTGTGCTAATGATCCTGAAGGGGGCCAGGGTATGCCATCCCAAAATATGCCACGTTGGCATAAGGATTATTTTTGAGCTGAAGGTAACTGAAAAGTGACAGATGCAGGAAAAGTTCTCTGCCCTCCCTTATCTGCCTAAATGTAGGCTATAGATGTTCCTTTGAGGAAGGTCTGTACCAGGAAGAAGAGACGAACTCTGATCACCAAAGACGGGAGTCACACTGAGATGAATCTGCATAAGCAGACCTTATAAAAGTACCCTTATCTTGCATTAGTTTCCCATACATTCCCTAGTCAGTTTCCTAGAATTTATCTCCCCAGAAACCCACATCTTCTTTCCTTTTTCTAGCCAACTCTCCATAATTTACTGCCCTTTGTTAAAATGGTATAAAAGCCCCAAGTCTAGCTGCTCTTTTAAAATTTTTTAATTGGATTTTTTAAACTGTATATTTGGGCTTTTTGTTTTGCTTTGTTGTGTTTGGTCGTACCACGTGGCATATGGGATGTCAGTTCCCCAACCAGGGATTGAACCCGTGGCCCCTGAATTGGAAGTGCAGAGCCCTAACCACTTAGCTGCCAGAGAAGTCCCTCTAGCTGCTTCTTAAGAGTTTTCACTTCTTTTGTGTGTGTGTGACGATCCCGTGCACACAAAAATACTAGCATAAATAAAAATCATAGACCTTTCCTTCTGCTAAACTTTGTCAGTTTAATTTGCATACCCCTATATACTGAACACAAAAGAGGGGAAACTTTTTTTTCTTTCCTACAATTATCTCCCAGGTGTGGAGATCATTGCAAGAAGGACAGGAGGTGAGTTAGCAGCCTTTGCTCCACCCTCCAGGGAGCACCTGGCACCTGGTTTGAGTCTCGAATGTTGCTACCTCATCCAATTCAGCACCTTCAGCTGCCGCGCCTGACAAACGGCTTAAAGACAAGAATCTAACCACACAAAGAACCCAGCACACTCTCTGCCCTGTCTCATCTTGACTTTCGAGGGGTTTTGTGTGCTCTCTGAAATGTTAATCCTCCAGGGTGAAACCCAAGCTGGTTTATCCTTAGAGCTACCAGGGCCAGTAGAGATGGTGAGCAATGAAGCACTAAATTTCTTCTCCTAAAAATACAAGGGGTCTATTCAACAGACTCACTGTTGCACCACAAAAAGCTATTCTTGTATCAGGTCAACAAAGGGAACGGGGCCAAGTACAAAGACAATTTGAGGTTTATGTTCTGTTTCCTGCGGAAAAGTGAAACCCAAGGGAAGACCACTGGTAGGACAGAGCAGGTCCCACCAAGGTGCAGCGTTATCTTAGGCCTAAGTTCTGATCCAGCATATTTGTGGTGGGGCCTGAGAATCCTCACTTTAACAAGCACCCCAGGGGGTTCTGATGCAGATTATTGGAGGGTTGCCCACATTCTGAGAAATACTCAGTGGTGTCTGCCAAGATTCAATAGCAGATAGCATTTAAGCTCTCAGGAGCCCAAGGCCACGACAGCATAGTAAAAGAATAATTACATTTTCCAGGGTTTGGCTCAGTCAGACCTTGCTTGGCCCTCATAAATGCTAGTAGATAGATACTCATAAACAATAAACATATGTTTAGCATCCTGAACTAGACTTTTAAATGGAACAGTAAGAAACTGTCACACGTAGAGAACAGACTAGTGATTGCTAAGGGGGAGGGGGTTGGGGGAGGGATGGAGTGGGAGGTTGGGGTTAGCAGATGTAAACTTTTATATGTAGAATGAACAACAAGGTCCTACTGTATATCACAGAGAACTGTATTTAATATCCTATGATAAGCCATAACGGAAAAGAATATTAAAAGAGAATGCTTNGTGATTGCTAAGGGGGAGGGGGTTGGGGGAGGGATGGAGTGGGAGGTTGGGGTTAGCAGATGTAAACTTTTATATGTAGAATGAACAACAAGGTCCTACTGTATATCACAGAGAACTGTATTTAATATCCTATGATAAGCCATAACGGAAAAGAATATTAAAAGAGAATGCTTCTGTACAGCAGAAACCAATATAACATTGTAAAGCAATTATACTCCAATAAAAATAAATAATAAAAATAGAAGGAAATGGCAACCCACTCCAGGATTCTTACCTGAGAAATTCCCTGGACAGAGGAGCCTACTGGGCTACATACAGTCCATGGAGTCTCAAAGAATCAGACACAACTTAGCAACTAAACAACAACAGAAAATAGACCTCCTATCTGATCCAACAATTTTATTTCTGGTTATTTATCCAAAGAAAACAAAAACACTAATTCAAAAAGATATATCAGCCCCTATATTCATTGCAGCATTATTTACAATAGTTAAGACATGGGAGCAACCTAAGTGTCCATTGATGAATGGATGAATGGATAAAGACAATGTGATACATATATAAACTTCTCTTTATTCTTTATGGCCCAAGATAGAAACTAATAGTCATGGATGAAAACCATCGGAAGGCCTTCCCAGCAGAATATCCCAAAGAAGGACTGACTGGAGAAGTGATGAGTTCCCCATCACTAGGAAAGTTCAAGCACTGGGCAACCATTTGGCAGGAATGCTGTAGAGACTAGCATTTCAGCATCAGATTGGATTAGATAACCTTTCAAGTTCCTTGCAATTCTAAGAGTCAGATTCTCTTAAAGGATACCTCAAAAGTTCAAAAGTAAACCTATAGGTTTAAAAACTACCAAAATTTCTTCCCAGTGTTCTTTCAGACACAGGGAAATCAAGATGAGTGGAAACTCTAGTACCATGTACACTGAATGCTTTGAAAGTTTGAAGGACTAGAACTCTAAGATGTACCTAAGTTCTCTGAAATGTCCATCAAAATAAGAGGAGTATTGGGATGAAGCACATTCAATAGCATCCTTTGCTGATTTTCACAAGCCCCAAATAGGTAATCACAAGGGGCAATATTTTAAAATCACACTCAAATTTCATGCTTTCTAAGGTCTTTAAGTATTTTAGTTTTTTGATTGTGTTCATGAATGTATAATAATCTTTTTTAAAACCTTTATAATTAAATTGACTCTTGGTAGGAGAACAAAAGCAAGCATAACAGAGAATCTATTTTCCTGGATGGAATAAAATGGTACTCAACAAAAAGTAAGTAAATAGTGATTGGGTAACATAAATAAGAAAGAGCTAGCACATTGATTTCTTTACTGAGCAGTTTGCTTCCTAACATTAATTTAGGCAATAAAGCATTCTCAGACGTCCTCTTTCCACTTAGAATCGCCTTCTTATGTCAGTGCTGCTCACTTTCATAAAGACTGGACAGCTCAATTGCTTAGAGCACACCCATTCAATACACATTTATTCGGGGACTTCTCTGGTGGTCCGATAGCTAGGACTTCACTCTCAATGCAAGGGGCACAGGTTTGATCCCTGCTCAGGGAACTAGATCCTACATATGCCTACAACTAGGAGTTTGCATGCCAGAACAAAGATCAAGGATCCCTTGTGCCGCAACCAAAACCCAGCACAGCCAAAGAAATAATTATCAATAAAATATTCTGGGACTTCCCTGGTGGTCCAGTGGTTAAGAATCTGCCTGCCAATACAGGGGACATGGGTTTGAGCCCTGGTCCTGGAAGATTCCCCGTGGAGCAGCTAAGCCCATGCACCACAACTACAGAGCCTGTGCTCTGTAGCCCAGGAGCCGCAACAAGAGAAGCCGCTGCAATGAGAAGCCCACGCAGCAAAACTAGGGCGTGGGCCCTGCTCACTGCAACTAGAGAAAGCCTGGGAGCAGCCACAGAGGCCCAGCACGGCCAGACACTGGTAAGTCAATAATACACGTATTTTTAAATTTTAAAATACTTTTATTGGGCACAACAAATGTACCCTAGTCCTCCAGGAACACACACTTTAGTGCAGAGAATCTGTTAAGTCCTGGGCTCAAACCCTGGGAAGTCCAGTTAGCTTCATGGCCAGCCACCTTACAGACGCTGCTATGAATAACAGCCAGGACTAGTGGAGGTGACTATGCACTGTAGACACGGGGAAAAGACTACTGGAGCTGTGGATGTGCGGTGACCACAGGAAAGAAAGATGGCTGAAAACAAACATCTCTCAGCTCTACTGGCAGTGGAAATTGGCTATTTCAATAGAGAAACGTACGCTTGACATCCTCCTTATCTCTGAAGGACCTCTTAGAAACACACAGAGGTCATCTGGTAGTTAAAGTTTAAAATGCCAATGAAAAGCTTTTAAATTGTCACGTTTCTTGACTGCTGAGTTTTCAATGGAACTGTACAACACAGGAGTAAGTTCCTGATACAGACCCAGGACACTGGGGTCTTGAATAATCAGCTTCAACACAATGGCCTATGATATTGAGACAATTTAAGAATGCTGAGAATAAAAAACTGATTTCTTCTCAATGAACTCACTGTTTCACAGTGATGCCTAAGGTAGAAAACAATTCATATCTTAACAATACCCTTGTATGGAGGAAGAGATTTTTTTCCCTCATCCAGGTGCAGCTGGGTAGACAAACCAACAGGGATCTGAATGCCACTGGCAATGCTACGAAAACAGAGTTCAAGGGTCATGGTAGCACTGTAGGAGATTAAACAAGAAGTTAAGAACATCTGACGTTTCGGTAGCATTTTTGCATCCATAAAACTCTCCTATGGCTGTCATAGGCCAAGCAGAACAAAAATAACTATTTTTTAATTGAAATACAGTTGCTATACAATATTATATGTTACAATCTATTACAGCAATTCATGATTTTTAAAGGGTATAGTCTGTTTATAATTTATTATAAAATATTGGCTATATTTCCCATGTTGTACAATATATCCTTGTAGCTTATTTTATTATCTAGTAGTGTGTACCTCCTAATTCCCTTCCCCCATATTGCCCATCCCATCTTCCCACTGTTATCTCCCCACTGATAACCACTAGCTTATTCTCTGTATCTGTGTCTGTTTCTGTTTTATTTAGTTTTTTGTGTTTCTTAAGATTCCACATATGAGTGATATTCTATCGAATTTGTCTTTCTCTGTGTGAGTTATTTCACTTAGCATAACGCCCTCCACATCCATGCATGTTGCTGCAGATGGCCAAATTTTATTCTCTTTTATAACTGAGTAGTATTGTTATATATATGTGTATGTGTATGTATATATATATACGTATACACATGTGTATGCCACATTTTCTTTATCCATTCATCTGTTGATAGAAACTTAGGTTGCTTTCATATCTTGGCTATTTTAAATAATGCTGCTATGGACATTGGGGTGTGTGTATCTTCTCAAATTAGGGTTTTGGAGGGGTCTTTTTTGGATATATGCCCAGAAATGGGACTGCTGGATCTCGTGGTAGTTCCTCTTTTTGAGAAAACCCCATGCTGTTTTCCAGGACAGGTATTATTAATGTGGATGAGAACACTGAGACAGCTAAGTGGTAGGTAGGAACCAGGCTCGTGGCTAAGTGCGTTTTCCACCACACCATGGTGCCTCCATAAGCTTCCTGCAGAACTCTTTTTGTTTCAAAATGACAGTTTAATGCTGTCCCCACTTTCTGTTTGTCTTTCTTGTTTGACATATAATTTCAGCTCACCAAGAGCATGAAGTTATACTTCTAGGTTAAGAATCATGTAATTTGTGTAACTCTTCTTAAATTCTTCAAGAACTCTTCTTACTTTCAGTTATAACTGGAATGGATAGCTTTCCAGAACTGATACAGCTATCGTATTTTTTCTTTATGGTTCCTCTATTTGTTATGGTCAATATCTTCTTCTTTCTCGATTTTTCACTTTTATTCCAGTAATTTTTTTTTTTCCAAAAGAGTATATGTTCAAGTTTCAGAGCTGTCCCAAAATATCTTTGTTTTGCTCTGTGAGGTGCTTTTGGCTGGTTATGGAATTTGAGATTTGAAATCATTTCCTCTAGAATTCTGAAGACATTATTCTAGCATCATTTCCAGCAATCTATGTTATAGACAAAAAGCTGTATACATATTCATTTCTTTCTTCCTTTTACTCTTTGAATAATGACATTTCCCCGGTGGTCCAGTGGTTAAGACTGTGCACTTCCACTGCAAGGGGTGTGGGTTCAATTCCTGGTCAGGGAACTAAGACCACACAGTAAGGCAAAAAAAAGAAAAAGAAATTTCACTAGAATAGGATGTATATAGAATAAGTGTATACATAATGTGTATGTATGTGTGACTATGTATGTGTGTGAGAGAGAATTATTTCAGCTGGGTATTTCAATCTAAAGAATTGAGTCTTAAATTCCATATATCACTTACATGTGGACTTTTTAAAAAGATACAACAAACTAGTGAGTATAACAACAACAAAAAAGCAGACTCATAGATATAGAGACACAACTTGTGGTTACCAGTTGGAGAAATAATACAGGTGTCGGAGGCAAAAACTATTGGGTGTAAGACAGGCTCAAGGATGTATTGTATTAATACAACATGGAGAATAGAGCCACTATTTTGCAATAACAAAATGTAAGTAGAAAGTAACCTTTCAAAATTGTGTAAAATTTTAATTAATTGAGAGAAATAAAGACTTGCGTCTTTAGCTCAAGGACATTTTCTCTCTTTCCTTCATCTGTTCTCTATTTTTCCCCTTCTGGACGTCCACTTGACAAATATTAAACCTCCTGAGTCTATCCTCTCAGACTTAATTTCCCCCCTGTATTTTCCATCTCCCAGTGAACACAGTGACCTGGGTTGGTCTGTCAAAGCCATCCTCCCCATACCTGCATTCAGAGCTGCCTATTCAGGCCTCCCACACGAGAAGAGGCTGGTTGCAGAAAGAGAGCTATGCCAAATCCAGAGGAAACTCATTGTATTTGGGAAACATGGTTTTATTCCAACTAACAAAAATCTCAAAATCACTTAAAACTTCAGTGTGCTTTGCCTGAGTATTCCTACTTTGAATATAAGCTTTGGCTGTACACTTCTTAATTTAGCAAATTCTAAGCCTTGAGCTGCATATCTGCTTTATATTCTCCTCCCTACCCATATACTGATGCCAGATACACACTGAGTAAGTATTGATAATAAGCTGTTCCATACTTTCTCTATTGGACTCATTCCTTTGCTGGCCTGTGTGGGTGCAAAACAAGGTTTTTCTTTTGAAAATATTTTACTTAAACTCCAGAATAAATAGTTGGAGAGCTCTTTTTTTCTTCTTCTTCTATTTTTGTTAATACATCAACAGAGGCAACAGCATCCGAGTTTAGGCTTTTCAGAGGGCAGAACCAGCAGAGCGGAGTCCAGCTGGCTGGCCTCAACTACAAGGATCAGTTCTTCCGTGAGGGTCTCAGGGTTTTTTTTTTTTAATCCCCTCCTCCAACCCTTGGGGTGCTTTACCAGCACTACAATCATAAAGAACATATTCCGAACGCTGTACTCTGGTTTGGGAGTTTCAAGCCACTCTCTTTCTAGATACAGAAACCACTCCTGACTCCTAGCCCTCGGTCTGGCCACCGCCACGGACTGGAGGCTGAGGGACCGGCCCGGGGTGCCCCTCCTCATCCCTCCTCCTCTTAACCCCCACCCCCGACCCCCGCGGCCGCGGCAACCCCAGGAATCTCTCCCCGCTAACTCCATGCAGCGTCGGGTGTGTGGTTTAAGTGGCCCCAGGCCGGCCTGCGGCTGCGAGGACCTGGAGGCATCGCCCAGCCCAATTTCGCGGTACACCTGGGGAGTCCGAGACCCAGTAAGTGCTCTGCGGCCCGAGGTGGCCCAGCCCGCAGCAGGACCAGTAGCAGGCCTCCTGAATCCCAGCGTGGTGTCCCGCATCTTCGCGGTAGATCGAGATCTCTATCTGGCCAGAGTCCTCCCAAGCCACATCGCCAAGTCCCTTAGCGCAGGCGAAAAAACAACACTCGCGCCTGCGCAAAGCCTTCCGGAGTAAACGCAGCTTCGCAGCAGACCCCACCCCCCTTTGCCCTGGTAACGCGTTACCGGTTGCCATAGCGCCTGAGCTGTTTACGTCCCATTTCTGCAAAGGCCCGGAGCTCCCGCTGGAGTAAGGAGGCTCCCATCCCCAAGTTGTGAAGTAGTTCTTTGTGGCGCTGAGGTAAGTAAGCCTCGGCCCCACCCCACCAACTCTTAACTGAAGTCCACAGACCTATCCAATGCCTTGTGCCCATTGGAATCAGCCAAAATTTAGGTTTAATTTCTACCTCATTTAGCCCTAATTTCGATTTCTCTGGGAGCTGCTCAGACTTATCCAGAAATCTGGAGATAAATGTTGAGCCCCACACTCAGACAAAATTGGCAGAGGCCATTGGATGGACTGGATTAGGAGACCCATGTTATCAGAGGGGGCCCGAGGCCTGAGACTCAGCCTGGTCAAGATCTGACTTCAGTTCCAACCTTCAGAGATTCAGAAGCCTTTAAGGGCAGGCACTCATATGTTTTGGGTGAGGATGGGGCTTCCCAGGTGGCGCTAGTAGTGAAGAACCCACCTGCCAATGGAGAAGACACAGATCGTGGGTTCAATCCCTGGGTTGGGAAGATCCCCTAGAGAACAGCATGCAACCCACTCCAGTATTCTTGCCTGGAGAATCCCATGGATAGAGGAGGCTGGTGGGCTACAGTCCATAGAGTCGCAGTTTAGCACACATGCACATGGGTGGGGCAGATTTCAGGCCTGTCTGAGGAAGACAGGTCTCACAGTCAGAGCTGTGTGCAGATGCGTGTGTGTGAGTCACTCAGTCACGTCCGACTCTTTGCGACCCCATGGACTGTAGCCCACCAGGCTCCTCCGTCCGTGGGATTCTCCAGGCAAGAATACTGCAGTGGGTTGCCATTCCCTTCTCCAGGGGATCTTCCCAACCCAGGAATCGAACCGAGGTCTCCTGCTTTGCAGGTGGATTCTTTATGATCTGAGCCATCAGGGAGGCCCGCTGTGTGCAGGGGAGGAAGAGACATGCTCATCTTTCTGTGGCTGCTGGCCTCTGCCTGCTACCTCTTCACGGGTTCCTCTTCTTGTTCTCTCCTGGTCTCTGTCCTGGGAAACTTTTGTTTCTGTTAGCTACTGAATAGGCTCAGTACCCAGCTGTCAGTTTACAGATGTCACATTTGCTGTTTTTGTTTTTAGAAAACACACCTGGATTCATCTGTTAAACAATATCTACTAAAATAGAACACTGCCCTATGACCTAGCAATTCAAATGAGTTCTAAAATTGCATGCATGTGTTCACCAACATACACCTTCTCTCTAAATGCGAATATTCATAGTATTCTCATAATAACCCCAAACTGAAAACTCAAATATCCATAAACAGTTAAAAAAAAAAAAGAGAGAGAGAGATAAATTGTGGTATAATGGTATACTACACAGCAATGAGAATGAACAAACTACAACTATATGAACAATCCTGATAAATCTTACAAACATAATGCTGTTTATTAAGAAGTCAGATAAAAGAGTGTATAGGAGAAAAGAGTACTTAGGGATTCTATGTTAAGTTCAAAAATATCAAAACTAATGTATAGTGTTAAAAATTGTAATAGTGGTTACTATGTGGGGCTGGGGTGAAGAATAGTGGCCAGAACGAGGCACGGGGTGCTAGTAATGTTTATTTCTTGATCTGGGTGCTGGATATACTGAGTTTTTCATTTCGTGTACAGATTATGGTTTGTGCACTCTTTAGTATGAATGTCACACTTTAATAAAAACTGACATTAAAAACAAGACAACTTGCTTTCAGTGAATCTAAAAAAAAAAAAAAAAAATCTACTTTTGAGCAGGACTTTGGCAACTTCAAATGGCCAAACTACTACAACAGCCACCCAAGTTCTTGCGGGTAGAGTGGCAAATCGCTAACAAAAACCAGTGCCACAGAGCAGAAGCCCAAAGGTCCCGGTCTGAACGCCTGGTAGCAGAAAGCCAGAGACTTGTGGATGAAATTGAAAAGACCACAAGAAAATCTCAAAGCGATGTGAATAAGAAACTAGGTAAGGTAACACACTTGCTATGTTAGTAAACATGTTTGCATGATACTGTATTGTCATTAGCATTTCTTATTCAGGAGTGGCAGTGTATTATCTTGAAATATTAGAGAGAAACACGTATTCTCCAGATTCTGTCGTTAAGTTCATTGCCTTAAGAGACATGCTTTTGATGCTTTTGAACTGTGGTGTTAGAGAAGACCCTTGAGAGTCCCTTGGACTGCAAGGAGATCAAACCAGTCAATCTCTAAAGAAATCAACCATGAATATTCATTGGAAGGACTGATGCTAAGCTGAAGCTCTAGTACTTTGGCCAGCTGATGAGGAGAGCTGACTCATTAGAAAAGACCTGATGCTGGGAAAGATTGAAGGCAGGAGGAGAAGGGGACGACAGAGGGCAAGATGGTTTGATGGCATCACTGACTCAATGGACATGAGTTTGAGCAAGCTCCAGGAGATGGTGAAGGACAGGGAAGCCTGGTGTGCTGCAGTCCCAGATGTTGCAAAAGCAGACACGACTCATCGACTGAACAATATGAGACATGGTGACCCAGTCTGATTTGTAGTCATCCATCAGTCATTCTTTTATTGATCTGATGTATATATCTGTTGAGCATCTAAGAGCATCATGGACTAAGCACTATGGATATCACAGGGATATCAGAGCTTGTTTTTAAGGGGCTCTCAGATTGAGGACGGAGAAGGCAATGGCACCCCACTCCAGTACTCTTGCCTGGCAAATCCCATGGACAGAAGAACCTGGTAGGCTGCAGTCCGTGGGGTTGATAGGAGTTGGACATGACTGAGTGACTTCACTTTCACTTTTCACTTTCATGCATTGGAGAAGGAAATGGCAACCCACTCCAGTGTTCTTGCCTGGAGAATCCCGGGGACGGGGGAGCCTGGTGGGCTGCCGTCTCTGGGGTCGCACAGAGTTGGACATGACTGAAGCGCCTTAGCAGCAGCAGCAGCAGCAGATTGAGGAGGAGAAAGATAGAAAAATTGTTAATCAGAATATAATTAGATAGGTGCTGTGGGAAGGGGCACAGAAGTGAAGGTGGAGTAGACACTGGAGAGTTGGAAAAGACATCCTAAAGAGGAATATTTGTGCTGAACCTTTTTTAAAAATATTTATTGATTTTTATTTTTGGCTGTGCTGGGTCTTCATTGCTGTGCTGTAGCTTTCTCTAGTTGCAGTGAGTAGGGCAACTCTTTGTTGTGATGTGCAGACTTCTCATTACGACGGCTTCTCTTGTTGTGGAGCCCGGGCTCTAGAGTGCGGCCTCAGTAGTTGTGGCGCACGGGCTTAGTTGCTCCAAAGCATATGGAATCTTCCCAGTCCGGGGATCGAACTCACGTCCCCTGCATTGGCAGGCAGATTCTTTACCACTGGATCAGCAGGGAAGTCCTAAGCTGAGTCTTAAAGAAAGAGTAATGCTGTCTTGACAATCCCGTTCCTATGAACACAATTTCAAAGTAGTGCCCAGGGACTTTCCAAACAATATAATTTTGTATCTTTGACAAAATTAAAAATTATTTAAAACAGGGCGCCCTGAGGAATTAGAGTCAATGAGTGTAGAATGATCTTTGGATTACTTAGATGTTGAATATAAGAAATATGTTCTTTTTCCTTCCTTCCTTCCGTTCTAATAAACACAAAGATGTATAGATACCCCAAGTAGCACCATTCTGAGAAGGAAATCCCCTGCATTGGCAGGCAGATTCTTTACCACTGGATCAGCAGGGAAGTCCTAAGCTGAGTCTTAAAGAAAGAGTAATGCTGTCTTGACAATCCCGTTCCTATGAACACAATTTCAAAGTAGTGCCCAGGGACTTTCCAAACAATATAATTTTGTATCTTTGACAAAATTAAAAATTATTTAAAACAGGGCGCCCTGAGGAATTAGAGTCAATGAGTGTAGAATGATCTTTGGATTACTTAGATGTTGAATATAAGAAATATGTTCTTTTTCCTTCCTTCCTTCCGTTCTAATAAACACAAAGATGTATAGATACCCCAAGTAGCACCATTCTGAGAAGGAAGGAATCTCGGTAGTTTCACAACAGTCTTCAAGTTTCTAATCTAAGAGTTGACTGCACTGGGAATAGAGTCATCCTGGAGTGATTTCTCTGTGTGCTTCAGAACAGAGACTTGAGGAAGTCAGGTTCTGGAAGAAGGAGTTAGATGACAAACTTGAGCAGCTGGTGTACGCAACTGAAGATCTACTCCTCTATCAGACCAGATTGGAGAAAGCCCTCGAGAGCTTTAAAGAGCCCTTGCGCATCACAGGGAAGTGCTTGGAATACAGGTAGGAGGGATGGTTCCTCTAATGAATCTTCTGGGAGATGAAATGCTGCGTGGTAAAAACCGACTGTGCTTGGTGGTGGGTTAGAATGAAACAAATAAGCATGTGTTCTTTCAGAGCCTGAAATTATCTCAGCATACTCATGGTGCTGGGCAGCAGCAGGAGCGCTGGACTTGGTTCATGTCTACACTCTGCCCTTAACCAACTTCAGTATAAGTTAGGACTGGGTTTGGCTGTGGATAATCAGAAAGGGGAAAAATAACACTGAACTTTTTCCTCTCACATTTAAGGAATCTGGAGCTGGTTCAGGGTTGGCATAGTACACCACAGTGTCAGGCTTCCAGGCCTTTGTCATCTTGTTGCTCCCTGTGCTTGGTTTTCACTCCCAAGGTTACCTCATGATTCAAGATGGCAACTAGAGTGCCAACCATTATGTCTGCATTCCAACAAGTAGGAATAATTAGGGTTTAGCATTCACCATTTCTACTTGCATCTCATTGGCCAGAGCTTAGTCACATGGCCACACCAATAGAAACTGGGAAATGGTGGTTTTTATTTTGGGCAGTCAAAGCAGATACAGTTGCTAGAGGACAAGCCTGCTCCCATACACAGAGCACATGGGAGCACTTCATAATCCAGAGAGCACTGTGCTAATGTACCTTTTACTATAATTTCCCTCATGTAAGTACTACAGGCAGGATGCTCCTCTCTGCCTTGGGGTGATTCTGATTCACAGAGCTGATCCCCATAAATCTTCTGGAGCACCCTAGCAAGTCTTGTTGCTGCCAGCATAGCCCCCCTCCAATCGAGTGCATCATCTACACTGGCTATTATGTGAACTTTCCCCAGTGCAGATCTTTCCAGGTCACTCCCCAGCTTTAAAATCCCTTCATTACCACGCTATGCCCTAACACCTTCAAGATCAAGTTCAAACTTCTTAGCCTCAAACACGAGGTCCATGATGGTTGGGCCCCCAGTGAGCCCTCCATCCGGTCCTGCATCTCATCCCCGACAGTGGGATGCACTTGGCACGTTGAGCTGCTTGCACCGTGGCTCTGCCCACCCTGCTGCTCTTCCTCAGAAAGCCCTGTTGCCTCAGTGAGCTTCACCAGGACCCTCGGCAGCAACCAGGCAGCAACTCAACCAGATGTAGAGAGGGGGCAAAGCAAAGCAAAGTAGCAGGGGCTCAAAGAAGCCAACATCCCGTTGGCTCAATTCCACACCTAAGGGTGATTAGGATGTAGATGCTGCTAAGTGGATTGAGTACCTGCTACTCTGTGCCAGATCCCATGCTCTCTGCTTTCATGTCTCCTTTGTTCCTTGCCACAACCCTAGGAAGTACTGATAGGTATACCCATTTCACAGAGGAGGAAACCAAGGCACAGATAAATTATACAATGTGCCTGAGCCCACACAGCTGGTGAGTGATGGAGCCTTCCTCACAGGCACTATCAGGCAAGTGGAAAAGAACCAACTATCAGATGGTGACCGATCAGTTTGGGGAGGAAGTGGTTAAAAGCATGTGTAATGCCCAATTCTGTGACACAGGATCTGTGCCCTCTCTGAAACTGTTTCCTCACCTGTAATTGAAAGGTTACATGAGAATGAATTTTCACATGAAAAGCTCAGTACAGTGCGTGTCTCATGGTACACGCTCAGTAATGGAGTACTATTAATTTTGACATTATTATTATTACACAGCATCTTTTTCAGTTCAACCCTTGTTAAAAAAACAAGACTGGGCTCAAGGAAGAAAACATATGTCTTTAAAGTTCTAAGTCAAAAGACAGTCTTTCCAATAAATAGGTAAGAAGGAAAAGCCTTCTGAATTGATGGCGAAATTAAGGCAAAAAAGTCCAGCTGGCATTTTTCAGACCAAGTGACCAATCATTGATTCATTTTTCTTCTTTGTGTTTTGGATATCTTGAAGTCAAACAGACACCAACTAATGTATATCCCAGTGGCTCAGATGGTAAAGAATCCGCCTGCAATGCAGAAAACCCAGGTTCAATCCCTGAGTTGGGAAGATTCCCCTGGAGAAGGGAATGGCTATCCATTGCAGTATGCTTACCTGGGAAATCCCTTGAACAGAGGAGCCTGGCAGGCTACAATCTATGGGGTCACAAAGAGTTAGACACGTCTAAGTGACTAACACTTTCACTTTCAAAGGACATCCCCTGTCACATTGTCCAGATGGATTGGGTTTAGTTATCTTGATAGTTTTAAAAGTCAGCAAGTTTTGAGCTGTCTCCCTCCATGCGTGGGATGACTGTCCACTTTTCTCCCGGCCAGGGAGAAGCGGGTTGGCATTGACCTGGTCCATGATGAGGTGGAACAGGAGCTGATCAAGGAAGATGAGATCATCCGGGGAGTAATGACCCTGCTCACTCGCACGCTGGAGGAGACACGCGAGCAAATCAGGTACTGCCCCCACATCTCCACTGGGCGTATCTAGGAAAAGCTGTGCCCAGCAAGACCATGCTCCCTGGCACAGGAAGAATGGGGTTTAATATCCTACAAGCACTCTCCATGCCCCAAGGTGGCCAGGGAACACTCAGAATGAGACCTGGACAACCTCTCATGCCTGACAGCTGTTCTCTGGTGGTGGGCTGGGATGTGGCAGAATTTCACCCCTGATTAGAAACTGGAGGACACTGGAGCCATTTCCTGCCCGGGCTGACCTTTCACAAACAGGATGCCACAGTGGTGACATCAGAAAAGGCCACAGTTGAAAGGAGAATTTCAAAGTCCAGGCCTGGATACATTAATTGGTCACCAAGCGTTAATGGGGTGTGTGTTTGTGTGTGTGTGTGTGTGTGTGTGTGTGTGGTGAGTGGATGAGAGGGTGGGAGGAAGTACCACCATGTTGCACTAGACTAGCTTCGTTTTCTAGGGTCTCCCAAGAACCTGACGTAGGTGCCACTTGGGCATTCGAGAGGAAGAAACCCAATTTACCTTCTCCTTTCAGGTTAAACCGCTCTGCCAAGTACAATCTTGAAAAGGATTTGTGGGACAAGTTTACAGCCATAACCATTGATGATATCTGCTTCTCACTCAACAACAACTCACCAAACATCAAGTATTCTGAGAACGTCGTGAGGGTTGAACCAAAGTGAGTGAGTCCCTGCTGGCCTGGCCACGCTGTCCTTCTCCCCACTGTGTGATGTCCCAGTGCTTCTTGGAGAGGCCAGCAGGACCTAGGACATCATTCTGACCTTAGGCTGGGAGCTAGGAAGAGGCAGGTTTTAGGCAAAGACAGGCGCTGAGCAGTGAATACCCTATAGGGCCCAGTGGCGCTCTAGTCCTCCAGGCTAGGCCCTACTTTAAGAAAGTCTGATGTAAAAAAATATATATATTTTTGGCTGTACTTTGTGGGGTGCAGGATTTTAGTTCCCCAAACAGGGCTGGAACCCGTGCCCCCTGCAGTGGAAACATGGAGTCATAATCACTGGACTACCAGGGAAGTCTCTGAAATAAAATCTTAAAATCTCTCAAATTTATTCATTTACCTATTTGCATTTTTAA
The DNA here is from genome assembly GCA_006410675.1 of Oreotragus oreotragus. Lineage (NCBI taxonomy): Eukaryota > Metazoa > Chordata > Mammalia > Artiodactyla > Bovidae > Oreotragus > Oreotragus oreotragus. The sequence continues at coordinate 436,703 of SJYX01014934.1, read as the reverse complement.
CAACTAGAAGAATTTGAATATGGATAAAGAGCAAGTTAATAGTTTCCCTGAGATAGCCAGTGTTTCCTGTATGTTCATACAAACATACATATACACTCGTGTACACAAATAGTTTTGTTACAAAAATGAGATTATACTCTTTACCTTTTCTATAACATCTGATTTACATTTTTCAAGTAATATTACATCACAGACCTAACTCATTCTAATTTTTAAAACATTCTTTTTGAAGTAAAACATACATACAGAAAACTGCACCAGAATTCCTTTTTTAAAGCAAATCATACATATAGAAAACTGCATAGGAATTGCCTAGTACAGTGATTGGGATTCAGTGTTTTCACTACCCGGGCCCAGGTTCAGCCTGTCTTTTGGGAACTAAGATCCCACAAGCTAAAGAAAAAAAAAAAAAAATAGAAAAGAAAGAAAATTGCACAACTAATAATCAGTGGTTTAATGAATTATCATCATTTTAGTTATCTTTTGCTGTTACCAAGTTACCCCCAAACTTAGCAGCTTTAAAACAACAAGCATGTTATCTCCCAGCTTCTGTGGGTCAGGAGCCCAGGCATCACTCAGCTGGGCGCCTCTGGGTCACCTTTCTTCAGGTTGTAGTCAACCTGTCAACTGGGACTGTGGTCTCATCTGAAGGCTCGACATGGCAGCTGATCTAAGAGGAAGCAAAAGAGAGAAGGCATCCAGGAGAGAAGCCATAGTCTTCCTCTTTCAGTCTCATCTCAGACATGACCTCTCGTCACATCTATTCATGAGAAATGAGTCAATGAGTTCATCACACAACTCCAGGGGAAGGCACTGTACAAAGGTGTGAAAACCAGGAGATGGTGGGGGTCATCAGGGGCCATCCCAGATGGCAAACAGTCTCCACGTAACCACCAGCCAGGCCGAGAAGTGAAATGTTACCACCAACGCCAAAACCTCCACCCCGCCCCTTCTTGATCAATGCCCCCTCTCTCCTCCCCCAAAAAGAACCACATTCCCAGCTCCTAATAGGTTTGTCCTGCCTGCTTCTGCATTTATTCAATAGCATCATATTTTGAATGGTGTATATTTTATCATATATGTAGTATATATAAGTATATGACAAAATATACAACATTCCATGGAGAAGGCAATGGCAACCCACTCCAGTACTCTTGCCTGGAAAATCTCATGGACAGAGGAGCCTGGTAGGCTGCAGTCCATGGGGTCTCAAAGAGTCAGACACGACTGAGCGACTTCACTTTCACTTTTCACTTTCATGCATTGGAAAAGGAAATGGCAACCGACTCCAGTGTTCTTGCCTGGAGAATCCCAGGGATGGCGGAGCCTGGTGGGCTGCTGTCTATGGGGTCTCACAGAGTCGGACACGACCGAAGTGACTTAGCAGCAGCATACAACATTCCATAATGTTGAATCTCCCAATTAACATTATTTTGAGACTCCTCAGTGCTATATAAAACAATTCCTTGTCAAACTAGCAATTCTTTTATTTATAGCATTTCAGTATACACTCATGATTATCCTATTTTTTTCAGTGTATGATAATCTGTGGGCTTCCCAGGTAGCTCAATGGTAAAGAATCTGCCTACCAATGCAGGATAATGGGTTCGATCCCTGGTCTGGGAAGGTCCCCTGGAGAAGGAAATGGCAAGCCACTCCAGTGTTCTTGCCTGGACAGAGGAGCCTGGCAGGCTACAGTCCATAGGGTCGCAAAGAGTTGGACACAATTTAGCAACTGAACACATACACACATTATAATCTGTGACTACTATAATTTATTTTGATACTTACCTTGTCCCTACCTGTGTGATGTTGACCAGGTTACTCCATCTTTATGAACCTGTTTTCCACATCTTTCAAATGGGGGTATGAAAGCCACCTCACTAGGCTAGCATGAGGATTAAATGAGACAGTGTCTGTAAGTGCCAGCCCAGTGCCTGGCAGAGAGTAAGTCGATTTCCCTAGAGTGGCAGCTATTGCCACTGACAGACCAGTGTTCACTCTGCCTAGAGATGGGGAAATGTTCTAGGTGCTTCCATTGGTGGAGGAAGGCCTAACTTCCCACTGGTTTCCAGTCACTGGTCCCTCCCCCCACACCCCCACGCCAAGTCCAGATATGCTGTGAATGAGTGCCTGGGTCCCGTTTCAGCTCCGTGAGTCTGGAAGACTGGCTAGACTTCTCCAACACCAACGTGGAGAAGGCTGACAAGCAGAGGAACAACTCCCTGACTCTGAAGGCCCTGGTGGACCGAATCCTGTCCCAGACAGCCAATGACCTGCGCAGGCAGTGTGATGTGGTGGACACCGCCTTCAAGAATGGGCTGAAGGAGACCAAGGACGCCAGGGACAAACTGGCTCTTCATCTGGACAAGGTGAGCTTCCTGGAGGGACTATGGACGAACTCGCTCAGAAGGTTTCCCTCTGGAAACCTAGAATGGCCTTTGGGGCTTGTGATCCTGGGTGCTAAGGAGTAAATGTCATTCACCTCTCTCCGTCTTAGCGGCAGGCTTTGGACTTTGGAGGACTGGAGAGGGTCTTGGCGCGGCTCTGGGCCTCCTTTGTCATTGTTGCAAAGAATAGGCTATCTCCCTGCTTCAGGCCTTAGTTCCTCTGTGGAGCATGGAGATGCCCTGTATGCTGTTAGATATTCTTTGACTCTGAAGTTCTGTGTGTGCACGCGCACGCGTGTGTAAGTTGCTCAGTCATGTCTGACTCTGCAACCCCATGGGCCAGCCCGCCAGGCTCCTCTGTCCATGGGATTCTCCAGGCAGGAATACTGGCGTGGGTTGCCGTGCCCTCCTCCAGGTGGCCTTCCCGACCCAAGGATCCAGCCCGCATCTCTGTTGTCACCTGCACTGGCAGGTGGGTTCTTTATGCCGCTGGGACTTCTGTAGTGGTCCAGTGGCTAAGACTCTGTGCTCCCAAAGTTGGGGATGCAGGTTCGATCCCTGGTCAGGGAAACCAGATCCCAAGACCCCACATGTAACAACTAAGACCCGGTGCAGCACAATAAACATTTTTAATTGGCTGCTGCTACTAATAATCGTAACAACAACAATAATAGTAACGATGATAAACATAGCCAAATATAGTCAAGAGGCTTCCTAGTGGGGTAAGAACTTAGTCCAGGCCTCAAAAGATGGATCTGAAATAGGAAGGCAGAGGTTGGAAGGATCCGCTGTAAGGAAAAAGGCAAGAGGCTGGTTTTGCAGAGGCCTGTGAGAAGCCCCATCCTACCAGAGGAGATCCCTGCAGGAGCTGGGGGCTGTGGGGCTGAGGCCTTGGAAGCCACATCTACAATGAGCACCTGGGACTTCCCTGGTGGTCCAATGGCTAAGACTCTGCGCTCCCAATGCAGAGGACCCGGGTTCCATCCCTGGTCAATGAACTAGATGCTGCCACAATTAAGAGTTCATGTGCCACAACTGAAGATCCCACGCGCTGCAACTAAGATCCGGCACAGCCCAGTGAAAATGAAATAAAAATGAAAAGTAATAACTAGCTTTTAAAAAAGGGTCTGGGCAGGCCGGAATGATAGACTAGAACACCTCAGGTGAGGTTCCCTGCCCTCATCTGGAGATAGGGACCTAGCTCTATGAGAGATGTCTCCACCTGCTTATCGTCTGGTGAGAAACCTCCGTGGTCACGAGGAGACTTGACAAGCTGAGGAGATGACCTTCAAATGAAAGGTAGGGTGGCCCCCATTTTTATTTCAGTGACAATTATTTCCTTATTGAACAAAACGTATTTTAACTCCAGCTGTACTTTAGAATTTAGTACGAGAATGTTTAATCTAACCCAGGGCTTCAGTTACCTTAATGAGTCAGCAACATTTTCCTATAAAGGGTCAGAGGGTAAATATTTTTGTTTTTGTGGGCCAAGACGCAAGATCAAGGATATTACATAGATATTAATATAATAAGAAAAAATTTTCCACAAATTCTTTATTGGTAAAATTAAAAGTATAAATAATTATAACTGGGTGTTGTTTTTACAGGTCTGCTGGTGAGAAGAAGGGGATTGATCCTTTTGGGAGGAAGAAAACAATTGCTTTGTTGGGGTTCAAAATTCGTATTTTCTACCAAAACTATTGCAGAGGTTCACCTGTTAATGCTGACCTGTAATGAGATTTTGTCTATTTCATCTTTGAAAGCATCCATTCATTCGGATAGGCACTGCCGACACAGCCACCTATGAACATATGATTTTAATTGAACACCCTCACTGCTTGGAAGACCTTTATAGAGTCCTGTTAAATTGTTCTCCTAGTACAGTATTTGCCTTTTAGTACCTCATTACATATCAGATTAATCACTCCCAGTCGAAGGGTAGTTAGAAGCTCTTAAATGCACAGTTAAGTGAATTTTGAAGTATGGAAATTTCCTTTGCACTTGCTTTGATGTCCAAAAAAACAATTTCCAGAACTTGGAAGAATACTTCTTTGGCAAATGTGTGGGGGAATGGAGGTCTTACTTCATGTTTTAACTTTTGGCAGCACAAGAAGCAAAGAAAGCAGCTTGATTCTACTTGTGACGCAAATCATGTCAGTTGTTGAAATGACCTTATCACAGCCAGTATATGAAAGGGCTGTCTTGCCTTGTGATTTTAGGTTGACTCACTTAGAAATATTTTTAAGTGTGCAGCAAAAATGAACTTCCAAAGCCACTCTATCTTTGATAACAGAGGTTGTTCTTGCTCAGAAAAATTTTAATCTTGGCCCCAAGCTAAAATAAACCACAAGAACATTTCACTACTGCTAAACCATTTTACTGCTGAGTAGTATGACAAGTGAGGATAACCAACTTCTATTTCTGACAAAAATGCACAGAAATGAAGACAGTCAAGTCCATGGAAGCCAGTCCAAGTGATTGGTTCGATAACACATGATAGACCCACATCTCTTCTGCAAAGCACTTTCTAATGAATAAACCAGCCACAGTCCTTAAAACACTTATATTTCCACGAGCTCCATATGCTCAGCTAAGCCTTTTTGTGCTCAACATGTATCCACAATCATCATCAGCTCTAACACTTAGTAGATTCCACTTCAGGTTGTACTGAGTTCCTGTTTTCTTAACTTTATGAAAATATCCTCACCTATAATTATTTTATGCAGTCATTCATAGAGGCTAATTCTTTAGTTACTTCAAACTCAGCATTGACTCCTTCAATAAACGACATCGAACAGGATCAGAACACCTGCCAACTCACGAAGAGCAGAAGAAAACCTTCCAAACTCATGTGCTTTGTGTGCTTTTAATTAACTATAGATGTTGTTCCTTGTGTCCGTAACTCTTCGAGCAACCATCCTTGCAGACTAACCGTCTTAAAAATATTTTATATTCCCTGGACGCTCTTTCTCAGCTGCTGCAATCAAATGTGATTTAATTAGCTCACCATCAAGTAAATGGCTTTCCTTTCTTGGCTAACACATGAGCCACTTAGAATCTTATTTTGATAGAAGCCTCATTTTCCTTTGTGTGAAGAAATTCTGCAGTGATGAGATACTGTTTTAAATTTCCAGTTTGTCTGATCATTGCTCTCCTGTGTGTTGGGAATGTTGTGGTGAACGCCTAGTCTGGTACCGTTGATGTTGAGTGTATTCTTTCAGTATGGTTGTAGTGTCCTTGCATAATAAACACAGTGCTTTGCTCTCCAGTGGATGGGCAAAACCTACACTTCACTCTGCCTTACAAGTGCAACCCACAAAGCCCACTTTTCTTAACATGATGGGCATGCACTGATAATAAAAAATAAAATAAGATGCCACAGTATGGTGATACATGTAGCATTTGGAAAGCTGTCAAGTTATTCACAGTCTGCACAGAAGCGCAAACCAGTGAGAGCATAATGTATATTGTCTGTTGCAACTTCTTAACTCTGCTGCTATAGTTCAAAAGCAGCCATATATCAATGAATGATCATCGCTTAAATTGATGATGAGTCCCTGAGATTCGTTTTACTATCTACTTTCATGTATGTTTAGAAATTCCCATGATGCAAAGTTTAAAAAGGAAAAAAAAAAAGGAAGAAATAAAATCTTAAACTAGTTAAATATTAATCTAAAAACCCAAGTACCTTGAAGGCATCTTTTGTTGGCACAAAGCCACCATCAAAGAAATTAACAAAACTCAGATTAAACTGCTTACTCCTGTAGTGGGCAGAACTGGTCCTAGTGGGTGGATTGGTAAGGAAACAGGCAGAGGCAGCTTTCATGGTCCAAAAGTACAGGATATGTAAGAGACACAGGTTCAGTCTCTGGGTGGGGAAGATCCCCTGGCAGAGGACACAGAAACCCACTCCAGTATTCTTGCCTGGAGAATCCCATGGACAGAGGAGCCTGGTGGGCTGTAGTTCATAGGGTTGCAAAGAGTCAGACACAACTGAAGCGACTTAGCACACACACACCAAGGTACATGGGCAGCCTCCAGCCTTTGCTGGGGGCCTTCCCCAGGAAATCCACATATTTGAGAAGGAGATGAGGCAACAATGGCCATCCGTGTCCATTCCATGCTTGAGATTCTAAGGCTGGGTGACTTACCTTAGCAGTCACTGCTCTAGGGAAAAGAGATCAGACCGATTCAGGTGGCCTGCATGGGTAGATAATCTGAGGTCCCCTCTTCCTAACCCCCTAAGAGCGTCTGCTATCAAGTTTTGAGGAACACAGCCTGGCCTCACCTAGTCTAACCCTTTTTGTAAGGTCATGGAAGAGATCGCCTCCCAGGAGAAAAACATTGTGGTTCTTGAAAAAGCCATCCTCGACCAAGAAGGGCCTGCCAAGGTGGCTCACACACGCCTGGAGACCAGGACACACCGGCCTAATGTGGAGCTGTGTCGAGATGTTGCACAGTACAGGCTGATCAAGGAGGTCGGTGAGATCACCCACAATGTTGCAAGGTAAGCAAAGAGCTCCTAGAGGAGGGCACGGCAACCCACGCCAGTATTCTTGCCTGGAGAATCCCACGGACAGAGGAGCCTAACAGACTACAGTCCATAGGGTCGCAGAGAGTCAGACACAACTGAAGTGACTTAACCATTCAGGCAAAGGGCTACTGGGGCTCCATTTAAACCTGGACTGTGAGGACTTCCCTGGTGGTCCAATGGCTAAGAATCTGCCTTCCAATGCAGGGGACAAGGGTTTGATCCCTGTTCGGGGAGCTAAGACCTCACATGCTCCAGGGCAACTAAGCCCATGAACNTCCAGTATTCTGGCCTGGAGAATTCCATGGACTATACAGTCCATGGGGTTGCAAAGAGTTGGACATGACTTAGCGACTTCAGTGCCTAATATACAGAATACATTCAACAAATATTTGTTGGATGAGTAAGCCAGGGAAAACTAAAAGGAGCTATGTAAATAGCTAGAATACCATCTCTGAAGAAAAGGCTCTGTGTCTGTTGTTATACGACCCCTGATATTTATAAAAATTCTTCTGGCTACATGTCTGATATTGACTTCAGATTCATGTTAAATGCCTCTAGCTTCTCCTTCTAACCAGTATTCTCTTGTGCCTAGTGCTTTGGCACTGAAACCTTGATTATGATCCTGATGCCTAGATTTCTTCCCTGCTTCTCCTCCAGCTTCTCAGTGCCAGCTAGTCAGCAGAATTAAACAGATCCCCAAATGGACCATGCTCTTCTTACCTCACTGGCTTGTCACAAGCTCTTCCTTTGCCTGAAATACCTTCTTTCCTACTTAGTCTTCTGAGCTAACCACATGCATGTGAATGCTCAGTCGCTCAGTCGTGCCCTATTCTTTGGAACTCCATGGACTATTGCCTACCAGGCTCCTCTGTCCGTGGAATTTTCCAGGCAAGAATACTAGAGCATGTTGCCATCTCCTATTTCAGGGGATCTTCCCGACCCAGGGATCAAAACTGAGTCTCTTGTGTCCTCTGCATTGGCAGGTGGATTCTTCACCACTGAGCCACCTGAGAAGCCCAGTGGACCCACACTGACTGTTTAATTTCATTTGTCACCTATACGAAGCCTGTCTTAACCCCTCAGGTAACATTAGAGTCTCGTTCCTATAGAGTCTTACTCAAAGGGAAATTCTCACATGACCATTTATCCACTCTCAAATCTCCTTCTATGACTCAAGAGTTCCCATGAGGAAAGGACTATCGTCTATTTGTCTGTGTATCCAAGAGCTGAACAGGGTCCCTGGAACAGAGAGGATACTACAGGGAAGAATGAATGAACTTAACTACTGAAGCCAACCTTTCTGCAAACTAAGCAGTTAGCAAAATGGAGTCTGTTTAAATAGAAAAAGGCTGCAATCACAAGGGCCAGTGAAAACACTATTCAAAGAAGCAGGAGTAGGACTATTCCAAGCTACATTCAGCTGGATGGTGGCATCAACCCTATATGTGCTAAAATGTTGGCCAGAGGATTTACAGCATAAGAACCACTGAGCAGTCAGTGGAAGATGAATAGCCTACTTGGATAAACTGACGGCCTTTACTCTTCTTTAGCACTTCTAGGAGCACAAGAGTAATAATGCCTGGGCTTTCCAAGGTTCTGCTAGGAAGCATTCTCAAGATTTTCATCTTTTCTTTTCTTTTTAAAGAACTTATTTCTAACCTGTGAAAGTAGAAAACTTTTCTCCCCTTTAATTGTTATATATAACCCATGAGCACAAAAGGGCACACAATAGAAGTGTATAAAGTACACAATGTAATTAGAAAACAAAGTTCCAGGTAACGACAACCCACACCAGGAAGGACAAGACCCTGCCAACACCCACCACCCTTACAAAGATGCCGGGGTCCAGCCTCGGTGGATCCAGGGAATTCGAAAGTGGGGATGGCATCGGCGACCTTGGAAAATACATATTTAATTACAGATAGAGAGATTAGAAATGGATAGATGGTGATGGACAGGGAGGCCTGGCGTGCTGCGATTCATGGGGTCGCAAAGAGTCGGACACGACTGAGCGACTGAACTGAACTGAACTGAAGCCCAATGAACTGCTAGGATAAGTTTATGTCAGCTCACAAGAGCTATTTTTAGCCATCTCTTCCCAATTCAGAGTTCAGTGGCAGCTGGAAACCTGCCAGTGTGGGAGTATTTATGTCACAGAAATCAAGCAAGTGCTATGAATTAGGACTATTACTTTCTCTGGCTACAGTTGGTTGTTAATCATTTATCAGCACTCAGAGCCCATCATGTAAATCCCATTTCCTTTTGCCATCTACTGGTCCAGGAGTAGGTACAGGACCAAATTCTGACCTATGAGAAGAGGAGATCTGATGGAAACTAGCTGGAAAAAATTTCCTCCTTGATAGGTTAAAGCCAACAAGCCAACTCACCTTCCTACTTTAAGTTATACTGTGTAACTCTTTGAGCTGTAACATGAGGGAAGGTGAACAGAAACCCAGATGCCTATATCAGTCATACTCCTGGACCAATAGATGGCAAAAGGAAATGGGATTTTCATGATGGGCTCTGAGTGTTGATAAATGGTTAACAAATGACTGGTCTATGTTTTATTGACTATGCCAAAGACTTTGACTGTATGAATCAGAAAATTGTGGGAAATTTATAAAGAGATGGGAATACCAGACCACATGACCTGCCTCCTGAGAAATCTGTGTGCATGTCAAGAAGCAACAGTTAGAACTGGACATAGAAAAACAGATTGGTTCCAAATTGGGGAAGGAATACATCAAGGCTATAAATTGTTACCCTGCTTATTTAACTTTTATGCAGAATACATCCAGAGAAGGAAATGGCAACCCACTCCAGTACTCTTGCCTGGATAATCCCATGGAAATAGGAGCCTGGTGGGCTGCAGTCCATGGGGTCATGAAGCGTTGGAAATGACAGAAGTGATTTAGCATCAGCAGCAGCAGACTACATCATGAGAAATGCTGGGCTGGATGAAGCACAAGCTGGAATCAAGATTGCCCGGAGAAATATCAATAACCTCAGATATGCAGATGACACCACCCTTATGGCAGAAAGTGAAGAGGAACTAAAGAACCTCCTGATGAAGTGAAAGAGGAGAGTGAAAAAGTTGGCTCAACATTCAGAAAACTAAGATCATGGCATTTGATCCCATAACTTCATGGCAAATAGATGGGGAAACGATGGAAACAGTGACACACTTTATTTTCTGGGGCTCCAAAATCATTGCAGATGGACTGCAGCCACGAAATTAAAAGATGCTTGCTCCTTGCAAGAAAAGTTATGACTAACCTAGACAGCATATGAAAAAGCAGAGACATTACTTTGCCAACAAAGGTGCATCCAATCAAGGCTATGGTTTTTCCAGTAGTCATGTATGGATATGAGAGTTGAACCGCAAGGAACCTGAGTGCTGAACAGTTGATGCTTTTGAACTCTCGTGTTGGAGAAGACTCTTGAGAGTCCCTTGGACTGCAAGGAGATCCAACCAGTCCATCCTAAAGGAGATCAGTCCTGGGTGTTCTTTGGGGGTCTGATGTTGAAGCTGAAACTCCAATACTTTGGACACCTAATGCAAAGAACTGACTCATTTGAAAAGACCCTGATGCTGGGAAATATTGAAGGCAGGAGGAGAAGGGGACAACAGAGGATGAGATGGTTAGATGGCATCACCAACTCAATGGACATGAGTTTGAGTAAGCCTGGGGGTTGGTGTTGGACAGGGAGGCCTGGCGTGCGGTAGTCTTTGTGGTTGCGAAGAGCAGAACACAACTGAGCAACTGAAGTGAAGCGAACTGAATAACTCTGAATCACAACCAATCAAAGGGCAGGAAAGTAAGAACTGTCTACCCCAGGAACAGAAAATAATGGAGTGCACACTTTACAGAGAATTTTTAAAAAATAATGAAACACATTAAATATTAATTCTCTATTTATCAGTACCCTGTACTGGCAATTCTAAAAAAAATGTTAGTGATAAGATACTCCTTCCCACACACAGGGACTAGTCCTCTCCAAGTCCTCTGGTGTGTTAGAGGTAGTAAGTCTACTATCTTCAATATCTAATGACATGAAATAACTAATGATTTTTGTTATTTAAGCAACTCTCATATGAGTTTTCTGTTATGTGCAGGTCAAACATTTTTAAGTGCTAAACTTTTTCACAGAAAGGAGCAGATTCAGAGGGAATCCAGCGCTAAAAGGAGAGCCATGAGCCCCCCTGCTCTGAGGCCCTACACAGCTGCTCAGATCCCAGGCTCCCCTCTTTTCTCATCACATGGTCATGTCTCCTGTTCTGGTATGATCAGGAGATTCTCCCTACTGTGTCATCAGTTGACTTATAATAAACAGCCTTCATATTAACTACCAGGAGCAGGTTTCTTCACCTTGCAACCAAAAGAACCAACTGAAAAACAGAACCTAGTATTTAACAACTAAATTTCAAAAGACTGACCAAATATAAGATACTGATTGAATTCACATTGCCAAGTCTATACTCAAAAGATAGAAAATAGACAAAAATATGCTTAAGTATTGCTTATAGTCATTAAAATTTATCTAAACGAAAATAAAAGAACAGATATATGACTTTTTTGAAAAAACATAATAATGTGGGAAAATTCAGCGAAGTATTACCTATAAAAAGGCGTGATGACACAGTAATTTGAAAACATTTATTTCCATCCAGCATAAAGACTTTGCTGGAAGGAAATAAACTGGATATCATTAGTTGCTATTTCTGAATAGTGGTATCAAGGCAGATTAATATTATTGCTGTTCATTTTCTATTATTTTCAAACATTTAGCTCTAAAAATATAAAACAATGTCAGAGTAGTTAACTGGCACATATTTTCTTTTCATTACTCTGTTAAGAAAATACACTAGGTTACTATTGTTCAGGATGAAATATATACATATATAATGAAATCAATAAGGTAGAGAAAATACAATCAGGAAGCATTTAAAAATATAAAATGATGTTTGAAATTCATGAGAAACTTCATTTTATAAAAAAGGGTCATCACATTTTAAGAAAAACTCTCAAAAATATGTATAATTTATTTTAATGAGAGGTATTTTTAAGAAAATAAAAAATATTAAAAAGCATTTAGTTCTTTGCTGTTACAACAGTATAATCAAAACCTGAGTTATGGTTCCAAGACTATGTCTTTATGAGAGAAACTTCACAATCTTGTATTCTATTATGTGATGAAAGAATCATCTAGGTTTAACATGGAATCTCAAGCCTGTTATTGACGTAGTTACATGTTTAGACTTATTTTATTCTTTAGAACACCACTACTCAAATATATATGGTAGTTGAAGTATATGTTATATTTCAAATCAATAAAGAGTTTTCCTATTTTTATTTTTTCCTCTTTCCTACTTTTATTTTTCTGAGTGAAGAAAAACTTGTTTCAAAAAATGTGGAGGAAAATCAAGAGATATAACTATATTAAAAGATGGGAAATGATGATTTATTTGAAAAGCCAGGAAATGCTTAAAATTTCCAGCCATTATTTTCAATTATGCATTGCCCATGAATAGTGATTTCTTTCAGAAGCAGTGTAAATTGTTGAGATGTATGGATTACAAGACATGAGACTTATTATCCTAGATCATATATAGTAGCACTTTGCTTCTAGAAAGGCTATCATTAAAAATGTCTCATAACATTTCATAAAATTAACTATATTTAGTATCATCCTATTGCAGAGAATGACAAGAGCAAACATGAAATTAAAAGATAAAAAACATACCAGATACAGCCAGGAAGTCATCAATGCTTGTAATGTCATCTACAGCTTCAGTGAGGACATGGATATGATTCTCCCACGTGCGCTTGTACATTTCCATGGTTTTTTTGACCACTTGACTTTTGGGTCTTGCAGCCAAAGCCAGTGCAGCATTAATAATCTATAAAAATACAGAATGTTCACTTGGTGATTTATTTCATAATACTTACCATGTGCATATGACAATTTTTTAAAAAATTAGATTTGTTTATGCCCTCATGTGTAACTCCTTTGCTTTTGGTAATAGTTTAATTTTATTTTTGGTAATTAATTTTAGAATGGTTTATCAAACATCAATGTACTAAGAACTGCAAGAGATAACAAAGATAATTGATATCTGCCTATAAAAAGATTGCACGTGACTTAATGAGAAGGACATCATATAACTCCAGCTCAGTAGACTATTCAATATATACCATAATTACAGAAATGATTGACAGTCTTTAGAGTAGAGAGATCACCTTCAGCAGCAATTCTAAGAAAAGGTTTCAGGAAAGAATAATGTTTAACTGGTCATTTGTATTTACTTTGCACAAGTAGGTAGTGAATCCTCATTGTATGCAAATCACAGGAAGAAAAGATTTTACTTCCTTGAGGACTTGAAGAATTTTACCAGTAGATATTCATTGTTGATCAATTCTTTCATTTGTCCACTCATCATTATTCAATATTTCAAATATATTATGAGGTTTTTTGTTTGTGTTTGTCTGTATGAAGGTATCAAGCACTGTTCTTGGTTTTAGGGATATGGCAGTGAACAAGCCTCCCCTGGTGGCTCGGACAGTAAAGAATCTGCCTGCAATGCAGAAGACCCAGGTTTGATCCCTGGGCTGGGAAGATCCCCAGGAGAAGAAAATGGTAACCCATAACCCACTCCAGTATTCTTGCCTGGATAATTCCATGGACAGAGGAGCCTGGAAGGCTATATAGTCCATGGGGTTGCAAAGAGACAGATATGACTGAGCTGCTTTCACTTTCATTTTCTTTCAATGAACAAGACATAAGAAAAAAATCACTGTCTTCATGGAGCTTATATTCCAGTTAGGAGAGATAGTCAATTAGTGTTTGCTCACTTGCTCAGTTATGTCTTACTCTGCAACCCAACAGGCTCCTCTGCCCATGGGATTTTCCAGGCAAGGATACCAGAGTGGGTTGCCATTTCCTTCTCCAGGGGATCTTCCTGACCCAAGGATACAACCCATGGCTCATGCACTAGCAGGCAAATTCTTTACCACTGAGCCACCTGTGAAGCCCAGGAAACTAGTAAGTGAATTTAATAAAAGTATATGGTCTCTTCTATGGTTATAAGAATTAAGAAGAAAACATAGAGCAGAGAAGAGGGATAATACATGGAATTTTAGCAAGGCTTCACAGTGAAGGGGGCAACATGGGTGGGAAAGAATTTGAAGAGAGAAGTGGCAATATTCAAAAGGTGAGCAAACAGGAGAAATGCTATGAGATTGGTAAGTAGTCTCACCTAGAGTCTGGGTTTGCATAAGGAGCCTTTAACTGTCCTGCTCAAGACTGGAGCCTTATTTGGAAGGTACTGGAGAGTCCTTTTGACTTTTGAGTGATTTGCTCAGAACTACGCTTTAAAAAGATTAATTTGGCAAAGGAGGCTACTGTAATAGGATACAAGAGTATGAAAGAGCTTGGACTGCAATGGCGGAGCTGTTGAAAAAGTTTTGACAGGACTTTTAATAATTTAAATTAGGATAGATCAATTATTGTCAAAAATATCATGCAGACATAAATGACTCTATAGAAAATAATGCTTTAGAACATGGAAATATTCCCACAATGTGTAATAACAGCAGATTACAGAACATCATGCTTCACAAAATGCCACTTTTAGCAATTATGCTGGAACTAAAAGTTAGATAAATCCATACAAATAACAATGGTTCTTTCAGAGTGATGGAATTTTCAGTGCTTTAATTTGATTTTGTGTGTATAACTGAATTGTTCAGACTTTCTATGGGGAATATGCTTTAGCTGTATATTCAGAATGAATTAAGTTATTCTTCAAAGAAAGCTGATTACTAAGGTTCTTCCATGATTAATGAAGAGAATGATTATAGTATTGATAGAAAATGAGAGATCAGAGGTTAAAAAGTCATTCAGGGTTGTAAAAGCAGATGTGTGCAACTGTTTTGGAAGACATTGTTGATGAAGGGTATTAGATTATCAACCTTTCTAATACAGAGGTTGACTTTGAAGGGATTCTTGGCTCTCTCTACAAATTACATAGTGGTCAATCAGAGATATGAAATTGAATTTCATAAAAAAGTTGTCATTCATTTACTCATTTATTAGCTCATGCACTGAAACAAATCAGTGCTATGCAGCAACAATGTATCCAGTTCTACACTGAGTACTAAGGACATCACAATGAAAAATATTTCATCATAGTTTCTAAAATAGCCCACGATCTAAAAGTGGAAGAAGACCAAAGCCAGCCAAATGCAACATACCAGTGATTCTCAGACTTTAGCCTGTATCTGAATTCCCTTGGATGGCTTATTAAAACAGATTCCTGAGCCACACAGTAGAGTTTCTGATTCAGTTGATGTGCTTTGGAGCCTGAGAATTTGCCTGTCTGACAAATTCCCAGGTGATAGTGATGCTATTGGTCTGGGGCTCCCAATTAGGAAATCACTCCAGTACGTAAGTGTTACAAGGTAGTGGCTATTGTAAAGGTGAGCAGAAGATGCCTTAAAACATATGGGAGAGGTACTCAGCTCCATAAGGAAAGATGTTTCAAGGGACTGAAATCTGAAAAATAAGTAGAAGTTAGCATAAGGTGATATTCATTTAGGAAGAGGCAATAACAAGTACAGTGAAGACCTAGAAGCAAGGTAGACTCTAACCTGATCTTCTTGGGAAGAGGATCTAGTAACAGAGTTGCAGAAAAATCAAAAAAAATAATGGCAGAAAAGAAAGAACACAGGTTTGGAAAGCACCAATATGCACAAGGAAAGGATAAAATGGAAATGATAAAGATGAGAGAAGAAATCATCAAGGAGGTAGAAAAGTAAGGTATTCAAGAGTCGAGATAAGGAAGAAAATCTTTTCAAAAGCTCAAATGCCATAGGAAAGTAAAGAATAATGAGGATTAAAAATGACTTTTGCATTTGGAAAATAGGAATCATTGGTGTGGCAGAATATTGGATGCAAGATTCAGATTTCACCAAAATATAATGGCAACAATAAAAAGAATCTTTTTTCTACTCAGTATCTAAAAGGCTGCACCTCACTGGTGTGATGTTCAACAAATTACTGGCGGTACAGGAGGAGAGAAATTAATTGCTTGAAATTGTTATGCTGATATTCTCTTATTTCTTTTTTATGAAAGAGGAACACATTGAATTTTAAGGAAACATAACCTACCTTTAGTAATAACAACTGCTGTATTCCCAGACTTTGGTTTTAGAGCTTTATTAACCTACTAACTTATAATGTAGGACAGGGAAGCCTGGCGTGCTGCAGTCTACGGGGTCACAAAGAACCAGACGTGACTAAGTGACTGAACAAAAACAACTCCCAGTGTGCACTGCAGAGGCTCTGGTCTCTGGTGTTTCATTGTCCCTGCGGTTGAACAACTGTGCACATGTGATTGTACTGCCATTATGCCTTCAGTCTGTGCATACTTTTTAAGTATGAGTGTAGATCCCTTAGTGGTGATGTGGTATCAGAAATATATGGCACGCTATATTTTGTACGAACATTTTCAGTTCTGCAGCTGATTCAGTTTAACTGATTCAACACTGCACACCACGAGAAATATATATCCTACTTGACTCCTGATATTTAACTTAAAACTAAAAGCAGAAAAAAACTTGAATGATGGGCAAACCTTCTTTAAGGCAGAAGAAATCTTCATCCCAGTGTCATCCTCCTAATATTTTAGCTACATATCTTGAGAAGTGGGGGAGAATAGTCTCAAATCCTCCTTATGCAGAGCTAAAGATGACTTAAATTTAAATTGAATGATGTCGCTTCCTGAGGCATCTTTCTTTAGATTATGGTTAAGATGTGTACATACCAGAATCACCCTGGACCCCATTCATCACCTAATCAGTTGATTATCCTTTCAGACAGCATCTTTAACTTTAGGATCTTTTTATATCTTGTTGCTATTGTTCAGTTGCTCAGTTCTTTCCGACTCTTTGGCACCCCATGGACTGTAGCACACCAGTCTTCCTTGTCCTTCACTATCTCCCAGAGTTTGCTCAAACTCATGTCCATTGTGTCAGTGATGTTATCTAACCATCTCATCCTCTGTCGTCCCCTTCTCCTGCCTTCAATCTTCCCAGCATCAGGGTCTTTTCCAGTGAATCAGTTCTTTGCATCAGGTGGCCAAAGTACTGGAGTTTCTGCTTCAGCATAAATCCTTCCAATGGATATTTAGAGCTGATTTCCTTTAGGATGGACTGGTTTGATCTCCTTGCAGTCCAAGAGACTCTCAAGAGTCTTCTCTGACACCACAGTTCAAAAGCATCAATTCTTCGGTGCTCAGTCTTCTTTATGGTTCACCTCTCACATCCATACATTACTACTGGAAAAACCATAGCTTTAGACTATACAGAACTTTGTTGGCAAAGTAATGTGTCTGCTTTTTAATATGCTGTCTAGGTTTTTCATAGCTTTTCTTCCAAAGAGCAAGCATCTTTTTATTTCATGGCTGCAGTCACCATCTGCAGTGATTTTGGAACTCAAGGAAATAAAGTCTGTCACTGTTTCCATTGTTTCCCCATCTATTTGTCAAGAAGTGATGGAGCCAGATGCCATGATCTTAGTTTAACAGGACTATTTTTCAAAAATGATCTTATATTTTAACACGACTATTTTAATACTCTTCCAAATAGTTTCCTAACCCAGACTCTGTTTGTTCCAGGCCATTCTCCTTATGACAAACACATTTATTTTTCAAACGCACAAGAGATCTTGTCCCATCATCTCTGCTGTAATGACCGCCTTCATTTTAGCCTACATTCCAGCTGTCTTCAGTGTTATCTCCTGATCACACCATGTATCTCCATACTTCTATGATTTTTTTTTTCTTCTTAGAACTGAATCTGCCTCAAGACCATTGCTCCATCACTTTCCATTCTTTGGTCCTTCTGAGGAAACAACTCTTACGTTTTACAAACCTGTTGAAATACCATTGCATACTGTGACATCTGTTCCATTCTCTATACCCCGGAACGTGAACTGTCTTCTGTTTCTTAAAAGCACTTTGTCCATATAACCAAATAGTAATTATCATATTGCATGAGTGTGTATACACCTCTGCTCCATATGAGCCTCTTCATAGGAGGGACTGTGTTTTATTTATCCTTGCTTCTTGGTACATTAAGCATGTTAATTATAGTTCCCTCTATATTTATTAACTCTCCCCAAAAGATAATAGTTGACTCGAGTTTTACTCTTAAAGAACAGCCATAGGGAGCCAAGTTCACCATATTTTTTTTTTTTTCCATTTTCAAAAGTATTTAGATCATAGGCTGGTATTCAATTCAAGGACAACCATTAGCAGTCACGGGCATGATGTAAAAGGTTAAGACACTCAAATCTCTAGTGAATATTTGAACAAAGACTTACACAGAGGCCATGTAGTAAAATCAGAACCAGAGCGGGACTAGTGGGGTTAAGGCCCTGAGGAAGTAGAGCAAACCAAAGTTGAAAGGAAGAAGACACTATGAGTAGATCAAAGTTATGATGTAAAGAAAAGAGAGAGCATAGAGTAAAATAAGCCAGTCAATTGAAAGAAAAATGAATGAAACTATGTACCCATCAAACAAAATCTTTATTCTCTCCTCTCTTCAGCCTGCCTATCAATCTTACTATTCTAGATACCTCATAAAAGTGGAATTGTATAATATTTGAATTTTGTGTGTGGCTTTTACGTAAAATGATGCTTACAAGGTCCATCTGTTGTAGCATGTGTCAAAACTTTATTTCTTTTTAAAGCTGAATAATATTCCACTATACCTATAGTTTGCTTATCCATTTCTCTATTGATGGACATTTACGCTGTCTCCACCTCTTGGCTACTGTGAGTAATGCATATGCATTGGTGTATAAATATTTCATCAAGTCCTGGTTTTCAAATATTTCATTTATACACCACAAATTGAATTTCTGGGTTATGTGGTAATTCTAAGTTAAACTTTTTTGAGGAAATGTCATACTGTTTTCCACAGTGGCTATACCATCTTACTTTCCAGATGGCAATATACTAAGCTTCCAATTTTTCCACTTTAATGTCTTAAGCAAAGTTTCTATGCAGTTCATTGGAATTAACATTTTGAATACAATGAGGAAGATGCTACCAGTATTCTCATTTTACTAGTGAGACAATAAAGGCATGAAGAGACTGAATAATTTGTGCAAAGTTATAGAGGGAACTCTAGATTGTAAAACAAGAAGTTTAAATTAGAGTTTTACTTTGCTTCAAACTGATTTTATATACCCAGAAGAGTCATATTGGCTCTTCCAGGACTCATTCTCCCAGAAGAATAGGTAAGTTTGCACTGAGTTTGGCGTTGGGGCAGTACCTGAGTTAGCTGATCCCTCTCAGGTTCCTTTGAACATACAGATTTAATACTATCAACTGACATATACACTTCTCTTAAAAGATTCCTGAAAACAGTTACTTTCAAAGTGAACATAAATCCATGTAATTTAATTTCCCTCAGAAATATTTTAGTATTGGCATTGATACAAATAATCTTAAACATTTTAGTTAATATAACAAAAGCACTTTGTGGATTAAAAAGATGAGTTATGTGTAAGTACCTATAGATCTGATTACCTCAATGTCATAGCGTGTAGAGAAAATTAAAATAACTAGATATATGATACCTCAAATACATCTAAGCTAGCATGTGACAAGAATTTATATGATACGTACTTAAACTGGGAACACTGTAATAATTTTGGAATAGTAGCAACCATGGTAATGACATCACATTCAATGCTCCAATTTTGTGCATTCTTTTCTTACTTTCTTAAATAATATTCTACTATCAAATGTTTCTCACTTTCTATGTTGGTGTTTCCACTTTTCCTTAGTTTTGATAATCTTTTCTTTTTTGTCTTCTTTCATTTATTGGAAACTATCATTGTGTTTTAAAAGTAAGCTACATGATATTTGTCATCAAGAATCTCCATAGTCATATCTTTATGTTAAATTATAAAAGCATGTCGAGGCTGGGGAAGGGTGGTAGTGAGGAGGTGTAACCTGTCATAGACCCTCACAAGTTTATAAACAACTAGATTGCATTCAACTTTGGCCAATAGTGTTGCAGTCTCATTACTCCATGAACGGATGATCCCTATATGAGAGCATTACTCACATGAGTCTTTTCATGAGGCTTTAACTTGCATTTGTGTGTGTGCATGCTAAGTCACTTCAGTTGTATGTGACTCTTTGTAACCTGTGGATTGTAGCCCATCAGATTCCTCTGTCCATGAGATTCTGCGGGCAAAAATAACTAGAGTAGTTGCCATGCTCTCCTCCAGGGAATCCTCCTGACCCAGGAACTGAATCAAGGTCCCGTATCTCCTGCACTGGCAGGTAGGTTCTTTACCACTAGCACTACCTGGGAAGCATTTGGATACACACTAAAAAACCCTACTGTCTGTATGCTGTGCTTATTACTCAGTCATGTCTGACTCTGCAACCCCATGGATGGTAGCCCACCAGGCTCCTCTGTCCATGGGGATTCTCCAGGCAAGAATAGTGGAGTGGGTTACCATGCCCTCCTCCAGGGGACCTTCCCAACCCAAAGATCAAACCCAGGTCTCTTGCATTGCAGATGGATTCTTTACTGTCTGAGCCACCAGGGAAGCCCAACCTACTCTAGTGATGAAAAGTAATTTTTAGAAAGGGAAAGGGGTGGGAATTTCCTGGTGGTTCAGTGGTTAGGACTTAGGCACTTTCAGTGCTGAGGGTCTGGATTCAATCCTTGGTCTGGGAACTAAGATCTCACAAGCCCCACAGTCAGAAAATAAAGTAAAATAAATAGGGGAGGGGTGCAAAGTTGATTTTGGGGAGAAAGTCTATATATTTCTTTTACACATATTCTAGTACAAGCTTTTCTCTCTCTCAATCCATACTGTTAGAGCAAAGGAGAAAATTCAACCTAGGACTATTTAAGTTATGGAAAATGTAATACTCCCTAAAAGGTCTGTAAAAGACAACTACTTTACAGGAAAATCAAAATACTATTTTCCTGTCCTCCATACTAATTATTAAGACAGGTTGGTGGTGTTTAGTCACCAAGGCGTGTCCAACTCTTCTGCAACCACATGGACTGTGGCTCGCCAGCTCCTCTGGCCATGGGATTTCCCAGTCAAGAATACTGGAGTGGGTTTCCAAGCTCTCCTCCAGGGGATTGTCTGAACCCAGGGAAAGAACTTAGGTCTCCCTCTTGCAGGAGGAAACTTTACCATCTGAGCCACACAATTACACAAAGAATTTACAGTTTTGATAAGCTCAATGATCATTTTCATATGCTAATCATAAAAATGTCCCTTAAACAAAAATGAATTTAAGGAAAGTTGAATCTAAAGAAACATACTTTTTAGATTTAACTATAGTATAGTTAAATATAGCCAGTTAAATATGCTGGACCATCAAAAAAGCAAGATAGTTCCAGAAAAACATCTATTTCTGCTTTATTGACTATGCCAAAGCACTTGACTGTGTGGATCATAATAAACTGTAGAAAACTCTGAAAGAGATGGGCATACCAAACCACTTGACCTGCCTCTTGAGAAACCTGTATGCAGGTCAGGAAGCAACAGTTAGAACTGGACATGGAACAACAGACTGGTTCCAAATAGGAAAAGGAGTATGTCAAGGCTGCATATTGTCATCTTGCTTATTTAACTTAAATGCAGAGTACATCATGAGAAACGCTGGGCTGGAGGAACCAAAAGCTGGAATCAAGATTGCTGGGAGAAATATCAATAACATCAGATATGCAGATGACACCACCCTTAGGGCAGAAAGTGAAGAACTAAAGAGCCTCTTGATGAAAGTGAAAGAGGAGAGTGAAAAAGTTGGCTTAAAGCTCAACATTCAGAAAACTAAGATCATGGCATCGTGTCCCATCACTTCATGGCAAACAGATGGGGAAACAGTGGAAACAATGGCTGACTTAATTTTTCTAGGCTCCAAAATCACTGCAGGTGTTGATTGCAGCCATGAAATTAAAAGACACTCCTAAGACACTAAGCGCAGGTGGCGGCAGAGGCCAAAAGCTACCCTGTGTCCGAAGTCAGGGGTGACAGCTGGGAGGAGATACCCCGCATCCAAGGCCAGAAAAGGCAGCCAGGAGGAGCCACCCAGTGACCGAGGCCAGGGGCGGCGCCCAAGGCCAGGGGCGGCAGCCAAAAGGAGCAACCCCACGCCCAAGGAGTGGTGGCTGCCCCAGTGCAGGATGGCCTAGAGGAGCCATCCCATGTTGAAGGTCAGGAAAGGCGGTGGGAGGAGATACCCCTCATCCAAGGTAAAGAGCAGCGGCTATGCTTTGCTGGAGCAGCCGTGAAGAGATACCCTGCGCCCAAGGTAAGAGAAACCCAAGTAAGATGGTAGATGTTGCAAGAGGGCATCAGAGGGCAGACACACTGAAACCATACTCACAGAAATCTAGTCAGTCTAATCAACTAGGATCACAGCCTTGTCTAACTCAATGAAACTAAGCCATGCCCACGGGGCAACCAAAGATGGGCAGGTCATGGTGGAGAGGTCTGACAGAATGTGGTCCACTGGAAAAGGGAATGGCAAACCACTTCAGTATTCTTGCCTTGAGAACCCCATGAACAGTATGAAAAGGCAAAATGATAGGATATCAAAAGAGAATCTCCCCAGGTCGTTAGGTGCCCAATATGCTACTGGAGATCAGTGGAGAAATAACTCCAGAAAGAATGAAGGGATGGAGCCAAAGCAAAAACAATACCCAGTTGTGCATGTGACTGGTGATAGAAGCAAGATCCGATGCTGTAAAGAACAATATTGCATAGGAACCTGGAATGTCAGGTCCATGAATCAAGGCAAATTGGAAGTGGTCAAACAAGAGATGGCAAGGGTGAACGTCGACATTCTAGGAATCAGCGAACTAAAATGGACTGGAATGGGTGAATTTAACTCAGATGACCATTATATCTACTACTGCGGGCAGGAATCCCTCAGAAGAAATGGAGTAGCCATCATGGTCAACAAAAGAGTCCGAAATGCAGTACTTGGATGCAATCTCAAAAACGACAGAATGATCTCTGTTCGTTTCCAAGGCAAACCATTCAATATCACAGTTATCCAAGTCTATGCCCCAACCAGTAATGCTGAAGAAGCTGAAGTTGAACGGTTTTATGAAGACCTACAAGACCTTGTAGAACTAACACCCAAAAAAGATGTCCTTTTCATTATAGGGGACTGGAATGCTAAAGTAGGAAGTCAAGAAACACCTGGAGTAACAGGCAAATTTGGCCTTGGAATGCGGAATGAAGCAGGGCAAAGACTAATAGAGTTTTGCCAAGAAAATGCACTGGTCATAGCAAACACCCTCTTCCAGCAACACAAGAGAAGACTCTACACATGGACATCACCAGATGGTCAACACCGAAATCAGATTGATTATATTCTTTGCAGCCAAAGATGGAGAAGCTCTATACAGTCAACAAAAACAAGACCAGGAGCTGACTGTGGCTCAGATCATGAACTCCTTATTTCCAAATTCAGACTTAAATTGAAGAAAGTAGGGAAAACCGCTAGACCATTCAGGTATGACCTAAATCAAATCCCTTATGATTATACAGTGGAAGTGAGAAATAGATTTAAGGGCCTAGATCTGATAGACAGAGTTCCTGATGAACTATGGAATGAGGTTCGTGACATTGTACAGGAGACAGGGATCAAGACCATCCCCATGGAAAAGAAATGCAAAAAAGCAAAATGGCTGTCTGGAGAAGCCTTACAAATAGCACTGAAAAGAAGAGAGGCGAAAAGCAAAGGAGAAAAGAAAAGATATAAGCATCTGAATGCAGAGTTCCAAAGAATAGCAAGAAGAGATAAGAAAGCCTTCTTCAGCAATCAATGCAAAGAGATAGAGGAAAACAACAGAATGGGAAAGACTAGAGATCTCTTCAAGAGAATTGGAGATACCAAGGGAACATTTCATGCAAAGATGGGCTCGATAAAGGATAGAAATGGTATGGACCTAACAGAAGCAGAAGATATTAAGAAGAGGTGGCAAGAATACACAGAAGAACTGTACAGAAAAGATCTTCACGACCCAGATAATCATGAGGATGTGATCACTAATCTAGAGCCAGACATCTTGGAATGTGAAGTCAAGTGGGCCTTAGAAAGCATCACTAAGAACAAAGCTAGTGGAGGTGATGGAATTCCAGTTGAGCTGTTTCAAATCCTGGAAGATGATGCTGTGAAAGTGCTGCACTCAATATGCCAGCAAATTTGGAAAACTCAGCAGTGGCCACAGGACTGGAAAAGGTCAGTTTTCATTCCAATTCCAAAGAAAGGCAATGCCAAAGAATGCTCAAACTACCGCACAATTGCACTCATCTCACACGCTAGTAAAGTAATGCTCAAAATTCTCCAAGCCAGGCTTCAGCAATATGTGAACCGTGAACTCCCTGATGTTCAAGCTGGTTTTAGAACAGGCAGAGGAACCAGAGATCAAATTGCCAACATCCGCTGGATCATGGAAAAAGCAAGAGAGTTCCAGAAAAACATCTATTTCTGCTTTATTGACTATGCCAAAGCCTTTGACTGTGTGGATCACAATAAACTGTGGAAAATTCTGAAAGAGATGGGAATACCAGACCACCTAACCTGCCTCTTGAGAAATCTGTATGCAGGTCAGGAAGCAACAGTTAGAACTGGACATGGAACAACAGACTGGTTCCAAATAGGAAAAGGAGTACGTCAAGGCTGTATATTGTCTCCCTGCTTATTTAACTTATATGCAGAGTACATCATGAGAAACGCTGGACTGGAAGAAACACAAGCTGGAATCAAGATTGCCGGGAGAAATATCAATAACCTCAGATATGCAGATGACACCACCCTTATGGCAGAAAGTGAAGAGGAGCTAAAAAGCCTCTTGATGAAAGTGAAAGAGGAGAGTGAAAAAGTTGGCTTAAAGCTCAACATTCAGAAAACGAAGATCATGGCATCCGGTCCCATCACTTCATGGGAAATAGATGGGGAAACAGTGGAAACAGTGTCAGACTTTATTTTTTGGGGCTCCAAAATCACTGCAGATGGTGACTGCAGCCATGAAATTAAAAGACGCTTACTCCTTGGAAGAAAAGTTATGACCAACCTGGATAGTATATTCAAAAGCAGAGACATTACTTTGCCGACTAAGGTCCGTCTAGTCAAGGCTATGGTTTTTCCTGTGGTCATGTATGGATGTGAGAGTTGGACTGTGAAGAAGGCTGAGCGCCAAAGAATTGATGCTTTTGAACTGTGGTGTTGGAGAAGACTCTTGAGAGTCCCTTGGACTGCAAGGAGATCCAACCAGTCCATTCTGAAGGAGATCAGCCCTGGGATTTCTTTGGAAGGAATGATGCTAAAGCTGAAGCTCCAGTACTTTGGCCACCTCATGCGAAGAGTTGACTCATTGGAAAAGACTTTGATGCTGGGAGGGATTGGCGGCAGGAGGAGAAGGGGACAACAGAGGATGAGATGGCTGGATGGCATCACTGACTCGATGGATGTGAGTCTGAGTGAACTCCGGGAGATGGTGATGGACAGGGAGGCCTGGCTTGCTGCGATTCATGGGGTCACAAAGAGTTGGACATGACTGAGCGACTGAACTGAACTGAACTGAAATACTCCTTGGAAGGAAAGTTATGACCAATCTAGACAGCATATTAAAAAGCAGAGACATTACTTTGCCAACAAAGTTCCATCTAGTCGAGGCTATGGTTTTTCCAGTAATCATGTATCCAGTCGTCATGTATGGATGTGAGAATTGGACTATAATGAAAGCTGAGCACTGAAGAATTGATGCTCTTGAACTGTTGTGCTAAAGAAGATTCTTGAGATTCCCTTGGACTGCAAAGAGATTCAACCTGTTCATCCTAAAGGAGATCAGTCCTGGGTGTTCATTGGAATGTCTGGTGTTGAAGCTGAAACTCCAACACTTTGGCCACCTGATGCAAAGAATTGACTCATTTGAAAAGACCCTGATACTGGGAAAGATTGAGGGCAGGAGGAGAAGGGGACAACAGAGGATAAGATGGCTGGATGGCATCACTGACTCAATGGACATGAGTTTGGAACTGGCTCCGGAAGTTGATGTTGGACAGGGAGGCCTGGCGTACTGCAGCTCATGTGGTCTCAAAGAGTCGGACATGACTGAGTGACTGAACTGAACTGAACTGATAATGTAGAACTAAAATCAGAGAAAGTTTGCTTTAAAAAAAGACAATTCTGAAATCAGTACCGTGTATTACGAATTAAGGTAATGAAAATATCTTAATTTCTAATGATGAAACAAACAAAAATAACCAAAGATTTTTTGGATTCATTTTAATATGCCACTCAGGTATTTAATACGTTTAGAATTTGTAGCAGAAAAAGATATTTATTATTTTCCAAATCGTTTGGGATCAGGTGGAAGAATTAAAAATGAATTTGATAGCTTTGCCAAATTGATAAACTCTCTTTTAAAGATAAAAAAAAGTAATTTTGTATCAGAAACATCTACAAAGTTTCTTTTAAGGCACCAGCAATTCCACATAAGTGTAAAAGCAAAAGAGGGCTTCCCAGATGGCTCAGTGGTAAATACATTACTTGCCAAGTAGGAGATGAGGGTTCGATCCCTGGGTCAAGAAGATCCCCTGGAGAAGGAAATGTCAACCCAATACAGTAAAATCCCATGGAAAGAGGAGCCTGGCATGCTAGAGTTCATAGAGTAACAGTCAAACATGACTTAGCAACTCAACAACAACAAAACAAAGGCAAAACATAGCCTATTTATTAAATTTTAAATGTACTTTATGATAAGAGTTTGGAAATTTTTCATATTTAAAAAAAAGTATATATTTGCAATGTCTGAATGTTTTGGATTAGACATTCTCTCAATGTATTTGGAATTTCTGAAGATTTAACTAGGTCTTATCTAAAAGCATGAACTAAAAGCGTTCAAAAACATTAGGAGACTTAACATTTTTAATTGTCAAGAGTGTTTTCGATTTATCTACTATTTATCTAAAGCAGAAAAATAGAAAACACAAACTCAGAAAATGGACACAACTTGGTGACTGAACAATAAGAGAGAAAAGTCATACACAAATGTTTGATGAAGGTTAACAGGTATATACAACCCAGATCATATAAAGCAATATTTTCCCTGCACTTCCAAGATGTTTGTGTGTTTTTTAACTCTTTTTAGTTCACACTTTTAAATAAGACCCAGTTAAATCTTCAGAAATTCCAAGTACATTGAGAGAATGTCTAATCCAAAGCATTCAGACATTGCAAATATATACTTTTTTAAATTTAAAAATTTTCCAAACTCTTATCATAAAGTACATTTAAAATTTAATAGATAGCTTATGTTTTCCCTTTATTTTGTTGTTGTTGAGTTGCTAAGTCATGTCTGATGGTTACTCCATGAACTCTAGCATGCCAGACTCCTCAAGAACTGGGTTATAATAGGCAAGGATGACTTGCTCTATTTTTCTCATTATTTTATTCTCACTCTTTCTCCCTCCAATGGGCTCCTAGAAGAGACATTTTCTTAAAGTTCTTGACCTAGCATTTTGGCTTCTTGGATACTATGTCCGCTGCCACAAGTATACACTCTGGCACCATTATCTCTCAATGGGACCATTAAGGTAACTTTAACTCTGGTTCCAGCCACTGTCTACAATCTAATATTTCTGAATTATGAATCTCATGATGTTCCCATCTGTCTCTTAGGATAAATGCAAAAGTACCTAACTTGGCTTTAAAGCTCTGAAATATTTGATGCCTGTTTATTTCTCTAGCATCATTTATCATCGGTTCCCCTTTCTACCTCTTTCTAGGTAACTAATTCATCTAATAGAGATCACAACAAGAATAATTCATCTAATAGAGGTCACTTCCTCAGGAAAACTTTATCAATTCTAGGTAATCTAGGTCATGTTTCTTGCGATATACTGTCATAAAACAATTCATTTTTCTCATTGTGTATTTATCTTATTATGTAATGGGATGCTCATTAGAGTGAACTTTGAGTTCATTTGATCTGTAATCCATATCCCTCACTGTACTGAAAAGCATGAATTTTAATGTTTTAATCTTATCTCCCCAGGGCATGTGGAAAGTGTCTAGTAGGATCCCCTTTCCACATAACTAGGACTCCAGCCTACCGTTCCTTCTACTTTGCTAGCCTACACATTTAATAAAGCCTTTTCCCAAGTAAGTACATCCCTACAAGGAACTTTTATACTAGTACCTAAAATAATAGCAATTTTAAAAGTCTATATTGATTTTCTTATAACTAAAGAATAGAATCACAGGGAGAAGTATGGAGGCACTGATAAGGTTTCTATTCAAAAGAAAAAGTGCTGATTAAATCTTCATAGTAAGATATTTTGAGGGCCATTCCAATGAGGATCATTAGCCAATGGACTGCACCACCAGGACTTGCCTATAGTTCAATAATAGAGAAACTAGAGTTAGAGAAAGGTAAACATTAAAATGGAATTTTTCCTATTTAATTACCATACTCAAAAATTCACCAATTTGGTAATTGTTTAGATATGAATTCTGTAATTTTGTCAGCTAGGGTCAGAACAGGAAAACAAGAAGGAATCCAAGATGGAAAGTCAAGGGAAGATAAGGGAGGTGGGAGGGGGGTTCATGTTTGGGAGTTCGTGTAAAAAAATAAATAAATACAAAAAAAAAATAATAATAAAAACCATCTATAATATCATATATGAAATGAATCACCAGTCCAGGTTCGATGGATGATACTGGATGTTTGGGGCTGGTGCACTGAGACGGCCCAGAGGGATGGTATGGGGAGGGAGGAGGGAGGGAGGTTCAAGATGGGGAACACGTGTATACCTGTGGTGGATTCATGTTGATGTATGGCAAAACCAATACAATATTGTAAAGTAATTAACCTCCAATTAAAATAAATAAATTTATATTAAAAAAATTTAAAAAATAAAGTGCATTTCCTGAAAAATAAATAAATAAAGCATCAATTCTTCGGTGAAAAAAAAAAAAAAGGAAATATTGTAGCAATTTTAACCACATAGTCAAGACAAATAAGGGAGTGTTCTATCATCTATTCAAATTGCCCTGAGACAATAAAAGCAAACCCTTTTATTACCAATATATAGATGGAAAAGTAAAAATAAAATTAAGAAAAATAGAATATATTAATAATGAACTATCAGAAAGATAAAACAAAAAAGTTCCAAACAAAATAACATCAAAAAATACAACATCTAGGAATAAATTTAACCAAGAAGGTGGAAGATCTATACTCTGAAAACTATAGGTGAAGAAAATTGAAGGTGATACCAAAAAAATGGAAAGATAGTCCATGTTCTCAGATTGGAAGAATACATATTGCTAAAGTTTCCATATTATGCAAATCATCTACAGATTTAATAAAATCCTTATCAAAATACCATGTCATTTTTTTCACAAAACTAGAATAAATAATCCAAAAATTTATATGGACACACAAAAAACCCTGAATTGCCAAAGCAATCTTGAGAAAAAAAAGGACAAAACTTGAGGTAATACACTTCCTGATATCAGACTATACTACAAAGCTACAGTAATCAAACAGTATAGTATTGGCACAAAGCACAGACATAGACCAATGGGACAAAATATAGAGTTCAGAAATAAATTCACATCTACGGTCAATTAATCTATGACAAAGGATGAAACACTATATAATGTAGAAAAGATAGTGTCTTCAACAAGTGGTGCTAGGAAAATAGAACAACTACATGTAAAATAATGAGATTAATTTTTTTTCTTATATCATAAAAAATATAAACTCTAAATGATTAAATATCTAAATGTAAGCCCTGAAATCATAAAACTCCTAAAAGAGAACACAGGTAGAATACACTTTGACATATATTTTGGCAACATTTTTTTGGATCTATCTCCTAAGGTAAGATAAATAATAGCAAAATAAACAAATGGAGCCTAGTCAAACTTAAAAACATTTGCACAGCAAAGGAACCATTGACAAAAAGAAAAGACAAGCTATGGAATGGGAGGAAATAT
Organism: Oreotragus oreotragus; assembly: GCA_006410675.1. Taxonomy (NCBI): domain Eukaryota; kingdom Metazoa; phylum Chordata; class Mammalia; order Artiodactyla; family Bovidae; genus Oreotragus; species Oreotragus oreotragus. Next base: position 406,708 of record SJYX01014934.1, on the reverse strand, counting down.
TCTCAAGTAATACGACCAATAAAGAGTTAATATACTATATCTATCTCTATCTATCTCTATATATGTATATACACAGACACACTTATAATACATGTATTTTATAAACCACATATTAGCATATAGAATATATATAATAGTATATTTATACTATATATAAATATGTATGTGTAATGTGTGTGTATATATATACACATATACATATATATGTGTATACATAGAGAGAGCTTATACAACTAAATATCAAGCAAAAATTCTCAAAAAATTGATAAAAGATCTGAAAAGACAGTTTCCCAAAGACACACAGAGATGGTTAACAGGCACAGAAAAATATGCTCAATGTTGCTAATTTATTAGGGAAATGCAAATCAAAACCACAGAAGATATCATCTCTTATCTTCCAGAATGATTATCATCAAACAGACCACAAATAATCAAATGTTGGAGATGATATGGAGAAAAGGGGACCCTGGTACATTGTGCTGGGATTGTAAATTGGTTCAATCAGTATAGAAAACATTATCAAGTTTCCACAGAAAACTAAAAATAAAATTACCATATGACCCAGAAATTCTAATTTGGGGTAAATCTTTGAAAACTATGAAAATACAAACTGTAAAAGATATGCACACCCAAATGTTCATAACAGATTTACAATAGCCAAGTTATGGAAATAACCCAAGTGTCCATCAACAGATACGGGAATAAAGAAGCTGTGGTGTGTTTGTATGTGTGTATTCTATCAAATGTGTGTGTGTGTATATATATATGGGGGGAGAATATACATTATATATATATATACATACATATGTGATGAATATTACCAGACATGAAAAATAATGAAACTCTATCATTTGCAACAAATGGATAGACCTAGAGAGTATTCTAATCAATGAAATAAGTCAGAGAAAGATAGATATTATATTTTACCACTTTTATGTGGAATCTAAAATAAAAAGAAAATGTATATAACAAAACAGACTCACTGATATAGGAAACAAACTGATGGATACTAGTGGGGTGAAGGAAGAGAGGAGAGGCAAAAATCCGGGCATGGGATTGAGAGATAAAAATCATTATGTATAAGATAGATACACAAAAAGGCTATATTGTATGACACAGGGAAACATGGCCATTATTTTGTAATAACTTCAAATGGAGTATCATCTATACAATATTGAAACACTGTGGTGTGCACCTAAAACTAACATAATACTCTAAATCAACTATAGGTTAATTTAAAAAAGGAAAAATAGATGCTACCAACAAAAGGGAATATTAGTAAATTTTTCTAAGCCTCTGTTTTATAAAGTTCTGAAGACAAGGAGAGAGAGAGGAGGGGAGTAGAACAAAATTCCCTGAAAAGAATTTGAGTTACCTTTCTCAACTAGAAGCTTTGTATATACTTGGGCAACCCATTCTTTATATTTTCTCTTTAATCTGTCAAATTTAGAACATGATATCTATTCAATAGAATTACTTAAACCAAATAGTAAATAAAGTTTATTATATTAGGAGTGATTTCAAAACATAAACTATATAACTTTTTAAGGCATTATTATGCGCAAAAATCCTGACTTTTTTAAAGCAATTAAGAGTGAGAATTTGAGGAGAAAGTAAGGTTCATTCTGGAAATGGAAGAAAGGATAATCATTTTTCCATATCAAATAATTATAAACATTATTATTGGAAATTTACTATATTAGAGAAGACTTCTTCCTGATCAGAAAAGACTGGATAAAAGTTCTGGATGTTTATTTCACTCTCTAGGACCTGGAATCCCTAATTGCTGAAGCATATTCACTGGTGCATGTGAAGTACCATAGTAATGCCCTACTTATTGTAATAATTACACACTGAAGAAGCAATGGCCTACATTCAGGAGAACTCTCTTTGGGAGTATGCTTCTTAAGTAAAACAAACAATCTGAATTTTCAGCTGCTAATGAGTTAGTTGATAGATATTACCCAAGGAAGATATAATGATACTATACACTGGAAAACAGCCTCTCTTCATTGAATGTAGACCTGAAATTCTTAATTATAATGTACTATTTATTTTTTGCTCAGCAGCCTTGGGCCATAACATGCATAGTAAAAGATAAATAAAGCTGTGATTTTTAATTACAGACATGAATATGCTGGGCTATGTATAGAACTCAGGAATAAAGTACTACTGCTTCCTGGGAGCTGGACCCACACAAATTAGATTGAGTAGGGCACAAACTATGAACAGGAGGAAATTCTGTCTGAGGAAATATAGGTGACAAACCTACAATGACTTTTAGCAGCTGGCTGAGTCTATTTGAAGAGCTAATGTCGTTTCACATAATGGATTGGGAAGAACTGGATGCTCTCCCTGATGCGGACCAAGCATAATTTTTATGATGACTGAGTTTTCTTGACATAAAAGACATTATGTTTCCTTGCATTTTCTAGCATCATTTTCAGCCCTCCTGGTTAGCAATGGGAAGGAATGGTCTGCAAGCTGAGGAAATAGTTGCAGTGAAGATTCAAGGGATAATTAATATGCAAAATTCACAACATTATGACCAGTTGAATGTGATGGACAAGAATTAAGAAGGAATTAAGGATAGTTATCACTTTGATGACAAAGGTCTGTATAGTCAAAGCTAAGGTTTTTCCAGTAGTCATGTAAGGATGTGAGAGTTGGTCTTTAAGGAAGGCTGAATACCGAAGAACTGATGCTTTCAAATTGTGGTGCTGGAGAAGACTCTTGAGAGTCCCTTAGGCTGCAAGGAGATCAAACCAGTCAATTCTAAAGGAAATCAATCCTGAATATTCAATAGAAGGACTGATGCTGAAGCTGAACTTTGGTCACCTGATGTGAAGAGCTGGACTCACTGGAAAAGACCCTAATGCTGGGAAAGATTGAGGGTAAGAAGAGAAGGGGATTACAGAGGATGAGATAGTTAGCATCACCAACTCAATGGAGATGAACTTGAGCAAACACCAGGAGATGGTGAAGGATAGGGAAATCTGGCATGCTGCACTCCATGCGGTTGCAAAGAGCTGGACACAGCTTAGTGACTGAACAACAAAAAAAGGATAGTTCCCGAGTTTCTGGCTTGAGTTACCAGTTAATGGTATTTCCAATAACAGAAATAAAAACTACAGAAGACATGTCTTAGGGGAGAAAAATTATTAGTCACAAAAGCCCAAGATTAAATCAGAAGTGAAGCATTTTATGTGCAATAAAATTTTTACCAAAAAAGACTTACATAAAATTTACAACTACTGATGGCGCATTTAGTTGAATTTGGTAGACTGTTTTTTTTTTTCTTTTTCTTTCATAGGAATTGTTTTCACTTTTCAAACAACATGAGTGGTTTGGTCAATTTGACAAGTGGTTTTAAAAACAAATTTGTGATGCAAGAGAATAAATAGCAATTAGCTCCTGTGTGGAACCTGATCATTAGCTTAACAATTCACAGAAGCTAAAGATGCACAGTAGTAAGGGTGAATAGGATTAGGACCGCAGTGACAACACCAGACCACATCTTTGTGTTTCAGAGCATGAAATTCACTTACATTTAAGGTTCAATATTTTTGAATGCAAAGACAAAACAGATGTTAACACAGAACCCAACTCATACAATGGATTCACTCATTAACTTCCAAAAACCCACCACTGAAAGTAAGACTTTTCTTAGTTAATCTATGTTTATGTGAGATAAACTAAAGGCAAGCTTTTGTGGACACTTCCACTTCCCTTTAAAGAATGGGTCTTCTCCATGATGTTATTAAAATCAGTCAAAAGGATTAATATCTCTTCAAAGCAGAAGAAAAAAAGAAAGAAAGAAAGAAAACCATATTTTCANCGCGCAGTTGTGTCCAACTCTTTGTGACTCCATGGACTATAGCCTGCCAGGCTCCTCTACCAGATGTGTATAAGAGACAGCTTCAAAGCAGCAGAAAAAAAAAGAAAGAAAGAAAACCATATTTTCAGGTGTTTCACTAAGATCTTTTCACTGTACTGAAACACTGAAAGATGTAAGTCAGCCCTCAGGATGTATCACAAAGTCACCACCACCAGTAGGAGTATTAATAACCACCCTCTCCACAAGTCAATCATAGACACTGTCCTTATATTAGATGGCACACTCTTTCTTACATTTGTTACACAAGTTGGTAGAAGCCCCTATTAAAGCTCTTTCAGAGTAGTGGCCTTAGAATTTTTTAAGTAACTGGTGTTACTGGACTTAGCATACCAGCTTTGCTATATCTGGGAAAGATGTTTCCAGAGCTTAGCTCTTATAAGGCCACTGTGTTTAGAGTTGAAATATTAAGTGACTTTGGAAGTATTGAGTCTTCTCTGATAGCTCAGTTGGTAAAGAATCTGCCTGCAGTGCAGGAGTACCTGGTTCAATTCCTGGGTTGGGAAGATCTACAGGAGAAGGGATAGGCTACCCACCCCAATATTCTTGGGCTTCCCCTGTAGCTCAGCTGGTAAAGAATCCACCTGTAATGCAGGAGATCCAGGTTCGATTCCTAATTGGGAAAAGATCCCCTGGAGAAGGGAAAGTCTTCCCACTCCAGTATTCTGGCCTGGAGAATTCCATGGACTGTATAGTCCATGGGGTCACAAAGAGCGGGACACAATTGAGCGAATTTCACTTTTACTTTGGAAGTATTGACTTTGAGTTTGATTAGTACTTCCTGTGAGAAGTTTTATGAATGGGGCAGTGTTGCAACCAACAAAACCCAAAGCAAAGTGCTTGCTTCACAGGCACGCTTCTAGAGCATACACACGACTTTGGTGAATCAGGCATTTGAAACTTTTCTGATAAACTTTCTAAATAATTATCAAAATGTCATTTGAACCCGATAGACTAACCATGAAAATATAAAGAAAATTACTGACTTTAAGCATCTTGTTGTCAGAAGGTACTGTGAATTTAAAGAAAAGATAAATGTCTTCCACAGTAATACTGTCCCGATATAAATGAAATCCATCCTAGCTAGATTTTAGATGAGTAGGAAAAAAGCAATTTTAGAGATAGTGTGGCTCAGAGGTTAAAGCATCTGCCTTCAATGCGGGAGACCCGGGTTTGATCCCTGGATCGGGAAGATCCCCTGGAGAAGGAAATGGCAATCCACTCCAGTTTTCTTGCCTGGAGAATCCCGTGGACAGAGAAGCCTAGTAGGTTATAGTCCATGGGGTCGCAAAGAGTCGGACACGACTGAGCGACATCACCTTCACCTTCACCTTCACCTAATACACTTCAGTCTCCCAATTTAACTTACTTTCAGTAGGTTTTTTCTTTTTCTGTGTGATAGCTCTATTATTTTATCATTCCTCAGCTTTTCAGTTTTATTTGTTTGCTTACTAGATGTATCTTGCCAATCTATAGGATTTTTGTCTGGAAAATTCTGTGGGTAGAGGAGCCTGGCAGGCTATAGTCCATGGAGTCACAAAGAGTTGGACAAAACTGCGCACACATCAACCTACAGAACTTTTGCTCCAGTATTGATGAAACATGGTAAAGTACTACGACTATCATTACTGGAACTATCATCATATTACAATTATCTCATAGGGTCGTGTAAAACCTTGTCTCGCTGTGTTGTAGGGCCAAATATTACCATCAGTATCACCTGCATTGTTAAACATGCAGAATCTCAGGTGCTTATTAGACACTGAATCAGAGATCTGCATTTTAACAAGATCCTCAGGTTATTCATAGGCACATATTTAAAATCACTACTCTAAATATTGAAAAGCACTGACCTAAAGGATTAAAATTAAAATTATTTAAGTAAAATAACCATAATACTTCCTGGTTGATGTTTAATATTTCATCCCCTTTCTTAACTAATTCAGAAAATGAATTAACCCATTTTCACTTGATTTTAGCAAGCTCCCCTTCTTTTATCTCTATTTGTTATCATCACACACACACACGCAAAACAAACCACTACTGTCATAAATACCAATAACAAAAACAGACATTAAATCCTTCCTGGTTTAAACACTGGAGATACAAATACAAGCCACAGTCCCTGAGCTAGAATCCAAGATTTCTTTGGGATGACAGGACGTTGTCTATCAAACTTAAATGTAAGGTATCTGTGTAAATAAAATAAAATTTCTGTCTGTTAGTAATATCACCACAACACAATGACTAGGTGGCTAATATGTTTGGAATGATCTCACTTGAAATACAGGTTTTTTGCTGTAAGTGATATTCTCTTTGTTAGTTTATGTGTTATAGGAAGTCACACCAGAAAGTTAGATGAGTCAGTTCTGAGATCAGGAGAAACACATGAAATGCAAGGGAATCACTTGACCACTGATTGAGAGAGATATGCCCAGGTATCTTATGTTTTTAAACCAAAAAAAAAGAAAAAAAAAGGTTTATGGGTGAAAACTCAAATTGAAAGTTTGATGTTCTAAACTGAATAAATGAGGCTGAGGCATTTTTTACATGAATTACTGTAGGTGAGCATGAGTAGCAGTATCTTTAGGTGTATTTTACTTTTAAAACAATTCTTTAAAAAATACAGACACAGTCACCACTATGTGAAATTTGGGTTTCCTAGGTTGCAGTAGTGGTAAAGAATCTGCTTGCCAATTCAGGAGACACAAGACTTGGGTTTGATCTCTTAGTCAGAAAGATCCCCTGAGTAGGGAATGACCCTACTCCAATTTTATTGCCTGGAAAATTTTATAAACAGAGGAATATGGTGGGCTATAGTCCACAGGGCCCCAAAGAGTTGAATACGAATGAGCAAATGGAATTTGGAAGAGACAGACTTGGGTCTAGGTAGGTGTTGATTGATGAACAGACCTACATTCCAATTTCTAGTCTATAAATTGATAAGTGTGTGTTCATCTTTTACATACCTTCCAAAACTATATTAAATTAGAAATTACTCCCTCTCAGGCCTTATCTTTTAAAATGGATGATCCTCATATACAAATTCTTTGAATTTTCCTTAATTTGACCTGGATTTTTTCCATATCGATTTTTACATCAAAGTACAGCAATTAGAAATACATTCCATATTTATGGCATACGCTAACCCATTCTGGGAATTTTATCCTCAGAACAAACACATCTTAATAATTACCAACAATTTTAACCCATTTGCTAACAAATCAATCAATAATTTCAGTAGAGAATCTGCAGTAATTCTCAGGTTCCTCTTGTTATTTCCTGTACAAATTCCATCATCATGCAGGGGTAGCTTCAAATCAATAATTTCAGTAGAGAATCTGCAATAATTCTCAGGTTCCTCTTGTTATTTCCTGTACAAATTCCATCATCATGCAGGGGTAGTTTCAATCATTTCCTTCTAAATCTATAGGATACAGGTCATAAAAGAACACGATCTCTTTCATTTCTGCTCAGTCTGTCAGAACTACAAATACTTGCTCAAATTTAATCACACCAGTTTGACATCTCCATGGTGCTTTTATTCTGTACTGTCATTTCCAGATCTCTTGCAAAAACGTTAGTGTTGCTCTTGTTCAATCACTAAGTTGTGTCCGACTCTTTGTGACCCCATGGCCTGCAGTAAACCAGGCTTCCTTGTCCTTTACTCTCTCCCAGAATTTGCTCAAACTCATGCTCATTGTTGCCCCCCACAACCTCCTCCACTCAGCCCTTTGTAGCATCAGGGTCTTTTCCAATGAGTTGGCTTTTCTGTCATGTGGCCAAAGTATTGGAGCCTCAGCTTCAGCATCAGGCCTTCTAGTGAATATTCAAGGTTGATATCCTTTAGGACTGAGTGGTTTGATCGGCTTGCTGTCCAAGGGACTCTAGAGAGTCTTCTCCAGTCCCACAGTTCAAAAGCATTAATTCTTCAGCACTTAGCCTTTATTATGGTCCAGATTTCACATCTGTACATGACTACAGGAAAAAGCCATTGCTTTGACTAGATGGACTTTTGTTGGGAAAGTGATGTCTTTGCTTGTTACTATACTGTATAGGTTTGTCATATCTTTACTTCCAAGGAGCAAGCGTCTTTTAATTTTATGGCTGCAGTCACCATCCTCAGTGATTTTGGAGTCCAAGAAAATAGTCTGTCACTGTTACCATTTTCCCCTATCTATTTGTATGAAGTGATGGGATGCCATGATCTTAGCTTTTTGAATGTTGAGTTTTAAGCTTTTTCACACTTCTCTTTCCCTTTCATCAATATACTCTTTAGTTCCTCTTCACTTTCTGCCATAAGGGTGGTGTCACCTGCATATCTGAGGTTATTGATGTTTCTCTCAGCAGTCTTGAATCCAGCTTGGGATTCATCCAGCCAGGTATTTCACATGATGTACTCTGCATGTAAGTTAAATAAGCAGGGTGACAATATACAACCTTGATATACTCCTTTCCCAATTTGGAACCAACCCACTGTTCCATGTCCAGTTTTAATTGTTGCTTCTTGACTTGCACACAGGTTTCTCAGGAGGCAAGTAAAGTAGTCTGGTATTCCCATCTCTTGAAGTATTTTCCAAAGTTTGTTGTGATCCACACAGTCAAAGGCTTTAGCATGGTCAGTGAAGCAGAAGTAGGATTTTTCTGGAATTCCCTTGCTTTCTCTCTGATCCAGCAGATGTTGATAATTTGATCTCTGATTCCTCTGCCTAGTAGTGCTTGGTACACATACTATGGAAGGCTAGCTTGAAGGATTATGAGTATTTCCATGCTAGCATGTGAAATGAGTGCAATAGTATAGAAGTTTGAACATTCTTTGGCATTGCCCTTCTTTGAGATTGAAATGAAAACTGACATTTTCCAGTCCTGTGGCCATTGCTGAGTTCCCCAAATTTGCTGCCATATTGACTGCAATACTTTAACAGCATCATTATTTAGGATTTCTAGCTGAAATACCTCAGCTAGAATTCTAACACTTCCACCAGCTTCGTTCATAGTAGTGCTTCCTAAGACCTACTCGATGTCCCACTGCAAGATGTCTGACTCTATGTGAGTGACCAAACCATTATGGTTATCTGAATCATTAAGACATTTTTTGTATAGTTCTTCTGGGTATTCTTGCCACCTTTTCTTAATGTCTTCTGTTCTATTAGGTCCTTGTCATTTTTGTCCTTTATTGTGCCCATCTTTGCTTGAAATTTTCCCTTGGTATCTCCAATTTTCCTGAAAAGATCTCTAGTCTTTCCCATTCTATTTTTTTTCCCCTCTATTTCTTTGCATTGGTCACTTAAAACTTTCTTCTTTATCCTTGCTATTCTCTGGAATTTTACATTCAGTTGGGTATATCTTTCCCTTTATCTTCATATTTTTTTCCTCAGTTATTTGTAAAGCATCCTCAGACAATCATTTTGCCTTCCTGCATTTCTTTTTCAGCTCCAGGTCTTGTTTTTACTCACTGTATACAGATTATCCATATTTGGCTGTAAAAAAATATCATCAATGTGATTTCAGTATTGACCATCTGGTGATGTCCATGTATAGAGTCATCTCCAGTGTTGTTGGAAGAGGGTGTATGACCAATTGACAAAACTGTTAGCCTTTGCTCTGCTTCATTTTGTACGCCAACACCAACCTTGCCTGTTACCCCTTAACTTCCTACTTTTGCATTCCAGTCTCCTATGATTAAAAGGCCATCTTGTAGGTCTTCATAGAACCGTTTGACTAGGGCTTCTTTGGCATTAGTTTTGAGGCACAGATTGGATTGCTGTGATGTTGAATGGTTTGCCTTGGAAACAAACCAAGGTCATTTTGTCATTTATAAGACTGTACCCAAGTATTGCATTTTGGACTCTTTTGTTGACTATAAGGGCTACTCCATCTCTTCTAAGGGATTCTTGCCCACTGTAGTAGAAATAATGGTCAATGGAATTAAATTTACCTATTCTCATCTATTTTAGTTCACTGATTCCTAAAATATCAATGTTCACTCTTGCCATCTCCTGCTTGACCATGTTCAATTCACCTTGATTCATCGACCTAACACTCCAGGTACCTATGCAATATTGTTCTTACAGCAGCCAACTTTACTTTCTCCAGCTATTCCTTAGTAGTATATTGGATACCTACCAACATGGGAGGCTCACCTTTGGGTATCACATCCTTTGCCTTTTCAGGGGACCCCTTGAACAGTTATTGCACTAGAACTCCAACAATTTTTGGAGTCTATCAAGTCCCGATTAAAAAGTTTTTCCCTATATCTAAGCTACTTCCATATATTATAAAAATGTTCTTACAACAAATGTACCTCTCAATCTTTTATTAATCCATGAAAAAAAATTTAACATGTCATTAGGCAAAATGTTCTTCTATAGAAGTCATTAGTTTTCCTCTATAACATATGTTTCCTTCTTTAGTATTCTGTGATACTAAGAATTAAAAAATGATCTTGACACTGTACAAAGTCAAAACTTTTTTTTTTTTAATAGATGAACTGTTAGGTTGTAATACATGTGCTCATCCCAGGGGAGAGTATTCTTTATTCTTCCCCTTGCTACTCAGTAGATTTTAACTTTACAACACTTAAGAGATGCATATTATCAAATGGCTGCTAAAGACTCACTTAAGAAGCTCCTACTTCTATGTGTGAAGAATGTTTTATAATATATATTTTTAAAGTTTTACATATGCATATTCACTTTTAGAAATGTACTTTAATGAAATAACCAAAGATATATGTTTAAATTTACCTTAACAACACCACAGTAGTGTTTAATAAATAAATAATACATAATAAATGACCAAAATGAAGGTTGGTTAAGTAAATTATAATACAGCTTTTTAATGAAATACTGTTATGCCATGAAGAGTTACATTGCAGGACAAAATTGAAAAACATGAGAAGTGTTCAAGGTATTTTAAGTGAAAGAAAAGATTAATGATAGGAGTGTGATACAACTTAGTTTCATGTGTAGAGATATCTACCTATCACTGAATAATCTACAAAGGATGGATACCAAAGTATTACTCNTTTAATGAAATACTATTATGCCATGAAGAGTTACATTGCAGGACAAAATTGAAAAACATGAGAAGCGTTCAAGGTATTTTAAGTGAAAGAAAAGATTAATGATAGGAGTGTGATACAACTTAGTTTCATGTGTAGAGATATCTACCTATCACTGAATAATCTACAAAGGATGGATACCAAAGTATTACTCTATTATTTCTGGCAGAAGAATTGCAAGAAATTTTATATTTTAAAATTTATTTTTGTTTGCTCAAGAAATGAATTCCATTTCTTAAGAGGCGAGGAGTGAAGCTCTATTAGAGTTATTCAGAATCCTTCTATTCAACATCTCTGTTTATTTCACAAGCTCATTTCAGTTATGAAGAAAAGTATGAGCAGCATGTAACAATACCCAATTTTCAATTATAAGAGGATTAAATAAGTGTCTTCTTCTATGGCTCATGGTGAAATAAAGGAATCAATGAAAATTTCTGAAGTATCTTTATTCACAATTTAGCTCAATCTTCTTGAAACATATATTTGTTTTCCAGCATTTTAATTTTGTTCTAACTCCTTTTGACCTAAATGAAAGACCTATTCTATGTACCAGCTCTATCAGTAGTTTTATTCACTGCCTCAGCCCTGAGACAACTTAATGCAAAAGATTTAATGATATTTTAGGATGTACTTTACATAAAAAAGTGACTCAAGCTTTAATCAGTTATAATGTCCCTCTTGGAATTAAATATTTTAATGTGCTAACTATGAAAGATACAGGATGGCCAGGTTACTAGCAAATGACCAGCTTTCTATTGAATTTTCTTCTCCTTTGTACCAGGTAGCTTATTAACTCATAAAATCCCTTCTCCTTTAATATAGGCAGGAAATCTTTACCCAACACCTGATGTTGAACATTTTCTAATTCTTGAGAAGATCATGTCTCAAGGGTATGGAAACAGATAACTAATCATTACAAGTAAATTTGAGTTGCTGAAGACTGCAAACATTGCTTTGGTTCATTTCCTATCTCAAGGATTTTGTGAATATGTAACTCAAAAACCAAGCTGGAGGAGTATTTTAATAAGTGTAAACTTATATTGCTTTTGTAGAAAATTAAAAACAAATCCCTGTCTTATCTGTAGTAATATAGTCTAAGTTCAAGCTAATAAATCTCCTGAGTATTCCATACACTTAACTTATATGGACTCATTGGAAAAGACCCTGTTCCTGTGAAAGATTGAAAGCAAAAGAAGTGGGTGGGAGAGGATGAGATGGTTAGATAGTATCACCGACTCAATGGACATGAATTTGAACGAACTCCAGGAGACAGCAGAGGACAGAGGAGCTTGGTGTGCTGCAGTCCACTGGGTCGTAAACAGTAGGACATGACTTAGCAACTGAAAAACAAACTTATATGATCATGTCATGAGTGAATAAGCTATTATTCCAGAAAAAATGAAGTCAGCACTCAGTTTCAATCTAAGGGATAAGTGTGCTTGGTTTGCTTTTATCTAAAGTCCACAGTCTAATAAACAAAAAGTGTCAGAAGAAAATTTACTCTAGCGAAACTGTTAAATAATATCAACAACTTGATTATATTTCATGTAAATAGAAAATATGTATTGTGTACTTATTATTTTAAATTTTCTAGGACCAAATAAACTAGGTGTTCTATTGCCCTCCCACTGATTTGGAAAAGATTTACGTAGTAAGGCATTATCTTCTAGTTGGAAAGCATAAAAAGATGAGGGTAGTTGTTCCTGTAAATAATAATATGTGACATAACAAAATACATTTGGACATGAATTTTAAATTTAGAAAAAAAAATTAGAGATGAATGGATAGGATACTTTCTTCTTTTAAGATTTTAGATACTGAAATAAAACAAAATAGTTCAGTTCAGTTCAGTTCAGTTCAGGTGCTCAGTCGTGTCCGAACCTTTGCGATCCCATGAACTGCAGCAGGCCAGGCCTCCCTGTCCATCACCAATTGCCGGAGTCCAACCAAACCCATTTCCATTGAACTGGTGATGCCACTCAACCATCTTATCCTCTGTCGTCCCCTTCTCCTCCTGCCCCCAATCCCTCCCAGCATCAGGGTCTTTTCAAAT